>CM035157.1:73741609-73799983 GCA_020205615.1 Panax quinquefolius
ATTCCCAAACCCAGACCCAGTACCCAGTAGGACTAAGCAAAAAATGGATATAATCGAATTACCGAACCGAACCAAAATAACTTAACCAAAATTTTCTGATAATTCGGTTATTTTTAGCATTTCGGTTATATCCGAAATTATATACTGTTTTCGGTAAGGTATCATTTTTGGATTATTCGGTTTACCCGAATAACCGAACAAATCACTTAAAATAAATAAAGTAGACTAAATAGCATATCTGACCCTCCTATGTATCATGTTTTTGCTAAAGTGTTCCTTAAATATTTTTTTTAGCACAATTATTCTTCAATGATATATTAGTTGTGCAAAAGTGTTCCTTTTCTATTTTTGGTCAATTTCTATTAGTCAAACAAAATATTTTTCGTTAGTCAAATGTTTCCCCAAACTTTTATTATTTTCATTCAACTTGATCTAATTACTTAAATTATGAACTTATGCAATAAATAACATAAGTGTCAAAAAATAACAAATATTTATTTAATTATTATTTTAACATTTATGTTATTTATTGCACAAGTTCATAATTTAATTAATTAGATCAAGTTAAATAAAAATGATAAATTTGGGGAATATTTGACCAAAAGAAATATTTGACTAACGAAAAACATCTTGTTTGACTAACGAAAATTGACCAAAAATAGAAAAGAACACTTTTTCACAATTATTGCATCTTTACTAGCCCTAGCCGACTGACCGATTCTGAACTCTGAAGTCGAACAACTCTCGTCTCATCTCAGTCTCTAGTCTCAAACTCTCAATCTGAATCTCTAACTCTCAAGTGACAAGAATCATCCCAAACCCTCTCAATCGGAAGTCGGTGACGACGGGTGACGGTGAGTCCTCCTCGGCTATTGGTGTATAAAATATTTGCAGAAACGTTGGAATTACTATGATGTTTTAATTATTTATTCAGTTAGTAGTTTAGGTTGGGAGGTTTAAATATTGTTTACTCTTCTGAGTGCAGAGTTTTATCTATCACTAACCTACTCAGAATAAAATATAGTTCCTGATTATCTTCAGATAAGGCTGAAAGGTTGCTGGCTGAAGCAGCCTCATACGGGTCTCAGCTGGTTGTGTTTCGCGAAGCTTTTGTGGGTAGTTATCCACGTGGTTCAAATTTGGAGTTACAATTGGTAGCCGTACGACAAAGGGACAAGAGGAGTTCAGGAAATATCATGCTGCGGCCATTGATGTACCTGGTGAGACCTTGGTATTGTGTCTTCTTTTACATATACATTGGTTGGTTATGGGTTTTGACTGAATTAGCTTTTACAACCATTTTTTCACTAATTTTTGAGTTTCAAGAATTGAAGCTGTGTTATGGTGGCTAGGCCTCAATTTATATACATTTCATTAATAGTTTTGAAACTTAGATTTTGATATCCCTTTGTCACTATAATTGCCACTGATGCTGATTTTGCCGACGTTTCTGGAAAGCACTCCAGTTTGAGTGGCATGTGATTGCTGCATGTTATTTTCCTCACAGTTCAAGCATTCACACTTTCTAATGGCCAGTTGTTTAAGCAAATTGTTCTAAATCGAACTAGCTGGAGATTTGTTAACCTTATCTAGCTTTTGTCTACAGATTTTAAAGTGTTTTTATAAGGTTAATGAGAAGTATCACCTACGGAGGTACGAGAGCTTGAGTAGGATTTGTACTGTACAAGTATGATATTATTGCACAATTCACATATGCCTATAGTAAAATATTAACTTGATCCAAACTAGTAAGTAGTAACTAAACTTTTTCCTGTGCTATTATCCTTTTAAATTGATAATTTTGTCTTTGTTATATATTTATTCAAAAATGTTCCATTGATACGTGGTCAACTAAAATTAGAACTCCTGCTTTTAACTATTGGAACATTTGTACCTGTTCTCCAGGCTTGATTCAATCATAACCATGTTCTATTTTTAGGCCCCTTTGGGTTGATATAGCGATGAAACTTAGATGTATGTGGTTCTGGGTTTCTTTATACTTTATATCTTGATATATTTGTAAGGCTGTAAAATAAGCAAACAGTTCGGGCTCGATTCGGGCTCGCTCGACTAAAAGTTCGATTCGAGCTCAACTTGAAATATAAATGAGTCAAATATGAGCACATTTTAAAGTTCGATAAATTACTCGAACCTCCTCAAATTATAATTTTCTATTGATACTCAGATCATATTCGTTGAAAAGTCCAAACCGCTTCGGGCTCGATTCGAATCGTGTTTAATTTTGCAGAGCTAAATGAGCCTCGATCAAACCTTATTTTATACTCGATAAATTTTGTGAACCAAATCTGAGCAACTCAATACTCGGATCGACTCTGTTCGTTTACACCCTTATATATTTGGGATTGAGGGAATTACTTTGCAGAAAAAGAAAATTGTTTCAGTCAACCTTACATTTGTTGACCCAATATTTTATTTATTGATTCCGTAGTTTATAATTTTATATATATACTTGTGCGGTTACTCATGTTTCTATGCTATTATTCGTTATGATAAATCAGGTCTTGAAGTTGATCGTTTGGCAGCCATGGCCGAAAAATATAAGGTATATTTAGTGATGGGTGTAATAGAGAGTGATGGATATACACTCTATTGTACTGTCCTTTTTTTTGATTCACAAGGTCATTACCTTGGAAAGCACTGAAAACTCATGCCTACAACATTGGAGCGCATCATCTGGGGCTTTGGGGATGGATCTATGGTTCCAGTTTTTGAGACTTCAATTGGAAAAATTGGTGCCACCATATGCTGGGAAAACAGAATGCCACTTCTAAGGACAACAATGTGTGGTAAAGGTTAGTATTTGATGCTGGAACATATATTTTGTCAATCTGTTCTTCTGTTTGGCCTACAGTAGGTTTAAAACATCTCATCTATGTAAGCTGCTCTATGTAAATAACTTTTCATTTTTAGTCTTTTAATTAGTGTGGAACATTTCTCAAACCTTGATAAATGGATTTTTTGGAAAGGAAAAAAATTGTAAGACTTCAAATTTAGAAGTTCTGTATGAAGTAGATTCATCTGTCTGTCTGTTTCTCCCTCTCTCTCCCTCTATATATTCAAACATATATATATATATATTCACACACACACACACACACACACACACACACACACACACACACATATATATATATATACACACACGCACACTATTCTGCTCACTTTTGTTTGCAATATGGTTGAAACCAATGAAAAAACTCTAGATCAATGTTACTTGGATCATGGTTTGATATAGGAGGCAAAAATGGGAATGGAAATCACATTCACAAAATTTATCTTTAAATTGAATTCATAATGAAATTGCGAGTAATTTTTATTAACATACAACATCAAAGAGTGATAAGATTTCTTGTATACATAAATTGCATAAAAATCACAATAAAATATTTTTCACTTATATTTTATACTTTAAAAGAGGGTAAAAAGTGTCAAACCTATACATGTACAGCTGTACAGGAAAACTTATTCAACCACAGCTAACCATTACTTCAGCTACAAATCTTAGGATCAACAATATCCTTACTGTCATTAAAGCTTAGGATCAACAATATCCTTCCAGTCACCCTTATTATTTTATCTCATGGCCTTTAGTTCATTAATATAAATGCTGCAACTACTTTTATTATAGTCAAATAGTTGTTTTCTGAGGTTTTGGCCTATTACCTGTATCTGCAAGCATTCTTAGTGCAGTTTATAGTTGAGGTGGAACTGACTAGAATTATTAATCATGACTTGCATTCGAAGAAGGTAACAAAAGGTTGTATCAGTACAACAAGGTGGTGTAGAAAGCTAGCTGTTAGAAGCATGAACTTGTATGTGGAACTAGTCAATAACCCCAAAAGGGCTAGGCAAGACTCCACAGTTACTGAATTTGGAAAGGTATGTTTTCTTGGTCTATATACTGCTAACCACTAAAAGTGTCTTAAATCAGCATAAATATTTATCTAATAAAAGCTACAGTGAAATTAACGTCTGCTATGGTTAGTGGCACAGTCTTTTGTGACCAATGCAAAGATGGACAAATATCTCTCTTTGATTATCCCCTAAATGGTGAGATCTTACTTGTGCATTTTTATTTCCATTACTATATGTTCAATCTTTATACATATATACAGATGGAATGAGCATAAAAACAACTAAAACTAGCATAATTAGTATGTGATTCTATATTAGATCATCCATTTGTTTCCAGAAAACTTTTCTGCATTTTCCAGTGTTTGGTATGACACTAGACAAGTAAGGGGAATCAATCAATGCACATTTAAGCTTAGTTTTCTGGAAAATAAACAAACTTAGTAAAATTACAGATTTTGGGAGAAAATGATATGTACACAATCTTTTCTCCTAGATGTGCCCAACATTTTGATGATTTAAAAAAAAAAGGTAGCATACATTATTTTAACACAAGTTTCTGCAGGGATGATGGTGTCAATGTCCTGTCCTGAAAGTGATGGGCAATATACAAAGTTGGGAGAAACAAGTACAAATTTTTTGGGAAACTATGCTATGAGGTTTGAGGGAGACCCTGACCTGAGTGGCTGTTATACCCAAATATCAGGCAGTGGGCAGAGCTGTGGGGCAGTTGCTGGTTCTGCCCAGAATCCAAGACTTATGTTTAGGATGTTTGATATGGAAATGTACTCGGTATCAAATTTTCGTGCTACGTTTACGGAAGACAAGGGACGAAATTATGAAGTGTACTCTCTATATATGTAGATATATATTTTGATTGAAGAAATGTGGTAGCTTTAGATGGTTAATTGTAAAGATAATGAATGATTATGTAGTGGATGATTTTATTAAGTTAATAATATTTTAGTTTTTTATATTTTTGCCATTATTTGCTATGGGGACATCGAGCTAGTCAGGTACACAAAAAGAATGTCAAGTTTTGATTTGACAGCAATATAATTCATTACCAAAGAATTGAATAAGTTTTAACATAGCAACAATTTTTTATACATTTAGCAATAAATTTTCGTTGCTAATGACATTAAAAATATAATATTTGGTAACGAAAAATTAACCTAATAACAAATTCGGAGAGGATATTGTTGTTAATACTAAAATAAAAAAGCAATATTTTTTATCGTTGCAAATCATATCAACTTTCGTTCGCATATATAAAGAAATGGCTACATATAATGTCGTTGTTAATTGATGACTTTCGTCATTATTGAAAATAACTAGCAACAAACATTTTCGATTCTTGATTCAAAGATAATGTCGTTGCTAAATAATATAATCAACAACGAAAATCGTTGCTAAAAAGTTTACATTTCACAACGAAAGCAAGCTTAGGCAACAATTTTCATAATTTATCGCAACGAAAAATGTCATTTGTAAAATGGTGTCAATTGCAACGAAAATGCATGGTTATTATGAGTTCATTTCGCTACAATTAGCGTGCTTTTTGCAACGAAATGGGTTTTTAGCAACAAAACTTTAATTATTCTCGTAATAATACATTTTGTTGCTAAAGGATCGATGTCTCTCAGACGAAAGCCAAATTTTTGCAAAATGTATTACTTTTGGCAACGAAAAAATACGTTCGTTATGAACAATTAGCAACGCCATTAGGTGAACGAAAAGACGAACGACAATAAAGTCGTTGCCAAAATCCTTTATAACGAAATTTGGCACCTTTAGCAACGAAAATCGGTTGTTGCTAAAGCCCCATTTTTTTTAGTGCACTTAGCACAATTTAATAACCACTAAAACTATTTTAATTTCTCAATTTTCATGTTTTCAGGAAAAACTCAATTTTCTTGACATTCATCCTAAAAATCATCACTGTGAATTCAATACATGACCAAATCATCTCATTCAAATTACGTTATGTTCGTATCTCAACAAACTAGCATAAACAAAACTCAATTAACATCTTAGCATGCATTTTGACCATCAAAATTGGTACTTACATAGCTACATATGAAAACATAAACACTGACATCATTTTCTTTTACTGTTATCCGAAAATTAACATGTGAATTCCTTATTTGACATAAACTCTAGCATTATAAACATATACAATTGCAATTACCAACTATATAAATCCATAATTCAATAATTGCTTATTACAGAACATGAGAAAATTCTTGCCGTCCAACACACATACATATATATTATCACAGTTATAAACATACCTTTTGTTGCTTAACAGAAATTCTTACTAAACCCACTAGAATTGACGTGAAAATTCCTAGACTCCTCTCCAATTCTCTCTTAAGTTCTCAATTTTCTCAGAGTTCTCAGCAACTAGAATGTGTAAACTAAAACAAACTGATATGCGTAATGATATAATACAAAACTGAAAACCCTTAATGCTACTAAATGCAAAATCAGTTACTAACGTATATAATATAAATATATTATATTTATTATTTTAATTATTTTATTATATTATTTATTTTCAAAAATTAGAAATTCCAAAAGCCATAAGGCTTGCTTGGTGAACCATTTAAATTTTAAAGAATTAAAATACTTAAGCCTTGTTCGGCAAAAACTAATTTAAATCCTTTTTAATTTATTTTAATAAATACTTTAATTTATAATTATAATCACATATTATTTATTTGAATTTCCATATCCAACACTAATCCCATTACATTAATCACACACTATATTTTAATTAAATATAGCATTTTAACAAATATCACAAAATTATACTTTTCATTATAACTTTATTTAATAATTTAATATATCATTTAAATTACTAGCCACAATATAACATCTCATGTTATAATACAAATCTCTAAATTATAAATTAATTAAATTTAGAATTTATCTAATAAATTTAGATTTACAAATATTTATTAACGACCATTACATCAATAATTATTTATTCCATCAATTCAATAATAGACACATCAAATAAATATTTATATTATTCAATAAATATTTAATATTACAACTTGAAATTTCGGATTGTTACATCCTTCCCTCCTTACAAGGATTCTGTCCCCAGAATCACAATTCAAACAATCAAATCATCACATTCTCCCTTACTTACAAAGATTTTGTCTCCAGAATCGAAGACACAGACTAAACAAATAACTCAGGATAATTCTTCATTATATCAGCTTCGAGTTCCCACGTAGCCTCTTCGACATTGTGGTTCCTCCATATCATCTTCACAGAAGGTATTACTTTATTCCTGATCACTTGTTCCTTCCTGTCGACTATCTGAATAGGAATCTCTTCATAAGATAAATCTTTACTGAACTGCAACGGTTCATACTCAATCACATGCTTGTAATCGGGTTTATACTACGCAATAATTCGACATATGAAAGACATTGTGAACATGCTCTAATTTCGAGGTAAAGCTACCCGTAAGTCATCTCTCCCACTCTTCGCAATATTTGAAGGTCTAATAAACCTCTGGCCGAGCTTGCCTTTCTTGCTTAAACGAATCTTCCCTTCCAAGGAGAAACTTTCAGAATACGAAATTTCTACTTCAAACTCACGACTACATCTCAGTGTTGATCAAAGATACTTTTTTCGTCGATCTTGGCGGCCTACCGGTCTTGCTCGATGAGTTTGACAACTTCAATGATCCTTGAACCAATTTCGGGCCTAATAGATTACTGGTTCTCCAACTTCATCCCAGCATAGTGGAGTTCTGCACTTCCTACCGTATAACGCCTCGTATTGCGGCATACCAATGCTTGCATGGTAACTGTTATTGTATGCAAATTCCACACACGGTAGATGATCATCCTAGTTTCCTTTGAAATTCACGATGCACGCTCTGAGCATATCTTCAAGTGTCTGGATCGTTCTTTCACTTTGCCCATTGGTTTGCGGATGATACGATGTACTCATTTTCAGTTGCGTTCCCATACATTCTTGAAGTTTCTTCCAAAAATTTGATGTGAACCTCAGATCTCTGTCTGATACAATTGACAATGGAACTCCATGTCTTGAGACGATCTCCTTAACGTATAGCTTCGCTAGCTGATCAAGATTAAAGCTAATCTTTATTGGCAAAAAGTGTGCAGATTTTGTTTATTTGTCCACTATAACCCAAATCGCATCGTATCCTTTCCGAGTCGTTGGAAGACCTACCACAAAATCCATTGTGATATGCTCCCACTTCCATTCTGGTATTTCCAAAGGTTGAAGTAATCCGTTTGGTCGTTGATGCTCGACCTTCACTTTCTGACATGTCAAGCACTTTGCAATGCATTCTGCAACATCTCTTTTCATGTTCGGCCACCAAAAATAACGCTGCAAATCTTGATATATTTTCGTACTTCCCGGATGAATTGAATATCTTGAGCTATGAGCTTCCGTCAAGATTTCTTCTTTAATATCCTGAACGGCTAGAACCCAAATCCGTCCCTCGAATCTTAGCATTCCATTAGTATCCACCTGGTATTTCGCTTCTTTACCATCGACCACTCTTTCTTTTATTTTCTTGCATTCTTCATCCTGTAGCTGCGTATTCTTCACTTTGTCCACCAAAGTTTAACTGGCTTCCATCTGGTACAATTTTTCATCGGATTCTTCTGGAAGTTTGATTTCCAGCTCTAGCCTTGCCATTGCTGAAATAAGCTCCTCCTTATCTGTTAACAACATCAACTTTTCTCTGCCTTTCCTACTCAAGGCATCTGCAACCACGTTTGCTTTGCCTGGATGATAAAAGATCTCACAATCGTAATCCTTTATCAATTCCATCCACCTCCTTTGCTGCATGTTCAGGTCTTTCTGTGTGAAAATATACTTCAGACTTTTATGGTCTGTGTAGATCTCATATTTCTCTCCGTAGAGATAGTGTCTCCATATCTTCAGTGCGAACACAACCGCCGCCAACTCTAAGTCATGAGTCGGATATCCTTTTTCGTAGTCTTTCAGTTGCCTTGATGCATACGCAATAACCTTACCGTTCCGCATAAGGACACAACCCAATCCTTTGTGTGAAGCATCACTATACACCACAAAGTTTCCTATATTATCTGGTAATGACAACACAAAGCCACACTTAACTTCTTCTTGGTTCTTGAAAACTTTCTTCACTTCTGTCCAAACAAATTTTACTGATTTTCTTGTCAAATTTGTCAACGAGTGGCAATCTTGGAAAATCTGAATAAACCGTCTCAGTAATAGCTTCGCTAATCCAAGAAACTTCTCACTTCTGATGGAGTTCTTGGTTTTTCCCAATTTATCACTGCTTCAACTTTTGATGGATCCACCGAAATCCCATCCTTATCAATTATATGCCCAAGAAATTGTATACGTTCTAGCCAAAATTCACATTTAGAGAATTTCACGTACAACTTTTACTTTCTTAACGTCTCCAACGTCAGACGTAAGTGTTCCACGTGTTCCTCTTAAGTTTTAGAGTACACCAAAATATCATCGATGAAAACCACCACAAATTTGTCCAAAATGGTTTAAAACCATGTTCATCAAATCCATGAACACCGTAGGGTGTTTGTCAAACCAAAAGACATTACTAAAAATTCATAATGTCCATACCTATTTCGAATGCCAGTCTTGGTCAGACATCACCTTCCTTACTTTTAATTGATGATACCCAATTCTCAAATCTATTTTCGAGAAATATCTAGTGTAAGACCCCAACTTTTATAAATAAAGATGAATTTTCTATAAATATTATTTTTTGAATATTATGGAATAAATTTGATATAATGTTATAGTTGTGGGTAATATTTATAAAATTTTGCAAAAGTAAGCAAGTTGTTATTAAATATTCGTTTGGTGGGAATATTCTTTTTGTCGGGGAATATTAAATACTGACGGCTCAATCATTAGTGGACCCCACAATGGAAGTATTGTCGTAGTTAGAAAATGACAAAATAATCTTTCTATAAAATAACGGCGAGAGGTGTTCCGTTAAAAGCTGTTGAACTACCGGTAGTAAAATGCGATGTCTACGCATAGTTGTATATAGTAGCACGATATATGATTATTGATGCTTACGTGAGAAGTCACTCAACTATGCTCAATTATTGCTCTGATAAATTCTTGCATCATATCTCTTATATTATTGATTCAATTATTGTCACAAGATCATCATCGTATAATATGTTATAGTATTAAATCAATAATTGAGGCGACAAGTTATAAATGATTAATAATTGTTGAAAGATTAAATATGTGTTGATTAAAAATAAAATGATTTGTGGTAATATTTATTGATCCTTGATGTATATAAAAGTCATTACATTATGAGGCGTTTGTGGTAAGTTTGATTATTTTATGGGGGGCCCATATGTCATCATCTAAGAGTCTCTTCATCGATAGTAATTACCTTCTTCGTCAATTGTAATTACCTTTGTGAATAGTAATTACCTTCGTCGATAGTAATTACCTTTACCAGACGTCGAAACACTTGTCGTTTCACATTACGTGCATCGAACCACTTGTCGTTTCACATTATGAGCGTCGAACCACTTGTCGTTTCACATTACAAAGCGCCGAGCCACTTGTCGTTTCACATTACAGGCGTTAAACCACTTTTCTTTTCACATCACAAGTCGTCGAGCCACTTGCCTTTTCACATGGCGGTCTTTAAGCTAGAAATCTTCTATAAATAGAGGCCTAGTGCTTCATTATTTTTCACGAATTCATTCAAGCTATAGAGAGAAAGTATAGAGAGAATAAGAGAGAAAGAAGAAGAGTATTTTGTTACTACACTCTCAAAGATTCAATCTCCTACCAAAAGTTAGGGATATTATTCTTTTGTATTCAAGAAGAGAACTTATTGTTATTCCATTTCTTTATTATTACATTGGAATAACTTTTGTATCGTGGTTTACCCTATACTTGGTGACATTCTTCTATTATTACATTTGAAACATCACATGCGTGTGTTTTACAGGACTGGTTAAAATCTCTTTATTATTACTCTATTGGAACATCACATGCATGTGTGTTTTACAAGGACTGGTTCCGTCTTTATTATTATTACATTGGAACATCACATGCTGTGTGTTTTACGCTGTGGGACTGGTTCCATTCTTTATTATTACATTGGAATATCACTGTCATGCATGTTTTTCTGTGGGACTGGTTCCGTTATTTATTATTACATTGGAATAACTTTCGCTGTCTTGATCTATCGCATGCATGGTGATTTCCTTTGTTATTCCATTCTTTATTATACTCAGTTGATTAAAACTTTGACTTCTATACTCCATGAAATTAGTGGAATATCCTTGATATTTGCGCTTCATCCAGTATCCTTTCATGGAAATATTCTTCTCGAAGATTCTTGAATTTTACTCTACAAAGCGAAGATCATGTTGACAGTTTGGATGTTATTGGTTCTAGATAAATTAATTCTTGAACTTGTTTTTTTATTGAATATCATTGTTATCATCCTCATGTTTTATATTATGTTGAAAGTCATACGTGGCTGTAGTGCATAGATGGACTTGGTATGATTATGATGAGAGACTATTCGATTGTAATCATTAATAGTAATGTTACAAATGATGTGGTAAAAATCCTCGGTGGCCCATAGTGCATTGATGGACGATTGTTGGCATGATCATGACCATTAATGAATACACAAATTTTCTTGTCCCAGTAGTGCATAAATAATTGTGGTCGTGATACTAAAGAATATCCTTGGTCAGTAGTAGCGGGGTGATTCGATGATGTGGAATATTTATTAAAGGCGAGTCTCAAATTTATAACGATGATGAAAAACCTTTTAAATCATAAAAGATAGTAGATTTTATTTTCTACTTAACTCTTTTAATGGATTCTTAGTTCATTGTAGTTAAACTTGATGTTCATTATATTTTATCGGTTTAACAACTTGTTGTGAGGCTAATGATAATTTATTACGCATTATCTTAGTCATAATATTTCTTACTGAGCTAGTTGAGCTCACCCTTTCTTTCATTGTTCTCTTCAGGAAATGAGAATATAGCTGGGACGAGTCGGGGATTGGAGTAATGGTCTAGAGGATAACATTAGTAGTCCTCACTATTCTGTGAAATAGTATGATAATAATTGTAATGAGGACTCTTTTTGAGTTTGTATGATCTCTAGTAGACAATATTTGTATTCAAACTCACAGTTTATGTCGTATTGTACACGACAGTTATATTAGTAAGTTGTATTTAAATTTTGTACCATGTATCTGACTACCCAAGATGGGTGATGTATACCTAATTTTGGGGGCGTCACAGTTGGTATCAGAGCTTAGGGATATGATCCCTGGCTAAGATGTGAGAATAGTACTAGGAGGGGAGAGACGGGGAATACCTTCGCTAGTATGACCTACCTAAGTTTATGTGCTATTTTGTTGGTCGGTCAGAATATAGGGATAATATGTTACATGTCAATTAACCTTTTGTTTTGTGGCAGTATCTGAAAATGACATCTGAGAATGTTGAGAATAGCAATGGAGCACAGGCGATCGTTGATTCACCACATATCAATAATCAGGATAATGTACATCAGGAAGGCGACAATCCTCATGCAAACAACAACACTGACCAAATGATGAATGATCAAAATGTTCAGAGGCTTTATGGAATTCATGCAACAAGATGGCGAGAGCGACTCTCATCCCAAAACGTAGGTGGAAACACGGAAAACTCTCGAGGCGATCACCGCTAAGCAGATTCAAGGAGCTGGGACCACGAGTTTAAGGAGAGCCAAAACCACTTCTGGCGGAAGCATGGATAAAGCAGATTACCAAGATATTTGATGTCTTGGGATGCTCGAGGAGCAAAAGGTTCCTTCTTAGCTTTATGTTGCGGCGAGAGGCGGATTCTTGGTGGAAATCGGTAAAGCGTACTCAACTTCTTTGTCTTGAAGATATCTTGGGAGAAGTTCAGAGTTGCATTCGCGACAAATACTTTCCGAAAGTATTTGCCAAATGAAGGAGGTGGAGTTTATCAAGTTGGAACAAAACAATATGGCCGTGTCATGCAATACGAGGCAAAATTTGCGGAGTTATCACGGTTTCGTCCCACTTGGTGGATAATGAAGAGAGAATGGCGCGAATGTTTTTAAGAGGTTTGAAGTTTAGGAATCGTCAACATCTTATTTCTCATAAAGCGTGTTTGTATTCGGATGTTGTAAATAGGGCTCGATTAGTGGAGTAGCGATAACGAGTCAACGCAACTAAAAGAGAAGCGTGACAAAATTATAATACCGGCGGTGAGAGTAGTCATGAGCGGCGGACAACAAGCGTGGAGGAATCAACATGCGAGATATGGTAACCACTTGGTGGTAATCGGGCCAAAACAATAAGAATGGACATTTTAAGAAAAGGAGATTCAACAATGATGGAAAGGCGTCAAAGACCAAACACCCGTTGTTAAGGAAGGAGAAAGACCACCTATCATATGCTTCAAATGCGGAGGAGAGGGACACATCGATCCAAAGCTGCGCCATGTCAGTCAAATCATGTTATAATTATGGAAGAGAAGGTCACTTAGCTCGATTTTATCGTTCTAGAAGACAAATTTAGCTAGGATGGAGGCACCAAAGGTAGTCGGAAAAAAAGTCAAAAGCCAGTAGTGCAAGGAGAGCGTTTGTTGTGACCTCCCGGAGAGCAAGGAACCCGCATGAGGTCATCACGGGTAAGCTTATCATAAACTCTAAATGAAGTCTATACTTTATTTGATCTGGGGTTCTACCCATTCTTTTATTTCTCTACTTGCGCTTAATCGATTAAATTTGACTCAGGAGAAATTAGACTTTGACTTTTCTATGGAAACTCAGTTGGGAGAAACCTTCATTACATCCATTGTTTATAAGTCTTGTTTGGTTCAAATCGGTACCCTCACATTACTGTCGATCTTATTTCATTAAAAATACTTGCATTTGGCGTGATTCTAGGGATTGATTGGTTAACTACTTTTCATGCAAAAATTGATTGTTTTTCGTAAGGTTGTTAGCTTTCATATTCTAACCAACCTATTATGCGAATTCAAGCGACCAAACCATTAAAATCAATCACGGTCATCTCAAGCCATAAAGCTATTCATTTATTGAAAAGCGGATGTCAAGCTTTCTTAGCTCATATCATGATTTAAACAAAAATCGTCGAGTTTTGAGCGATATTTCTATTGTTAATAAATTTCTAACGTATTCCCAGAAGAACTTTCTGGCCTACCCAGAGCGTGAAATTGAATTTTGTATCGACCTTGAACACGGTACAAAACCTATTTCCAAAGCCCCATATCGAATGAGCTCTATTGAACTTCGAGGAGTTAAAGACCCAACTGCGAGGAATTGTTAGACATTGGCTTTATTAAGTCTAGTTCTTCTCCTTGGGGTGCTCTGTTTCTATTCGTGAAGAAGAAAGATGGGAGTATGCGACTTTGTATTGATTATCGGGAGTTGAATCATGTCACCATCAAAAATAGGTATCCATTGCCACGTATTGATGACTGTTTGACCCGATTGCAAGGAGGCAAATTCTTTTCAAAGATTGATCTTCGTTAGGATATCACCAATTGAAGATTAGAACCGTGACATTCCAAAGGCGGCTTTCGGAACTCGATGCGGGCATTATGAATTCCTAGTCATATCCTTTGGATTGACTAATGCTCCTCTTTGCCTTCATGGATATGATGAGCCAAAGTATTGAGGAATATTTGGATCACTTTGTGGTCGTCTTTATTGATGACATCCTTATTTATTCAAAAGCCGTGAAGATCATGAGCAACACTTGAGGTGACACTCCAAAAACTTCGTGAATATAAGCTTTATGCGAGTTGAAGAAATGCGAGTTACGGCTTGAAGAAGTAGCATTCCTTGGGCACGTGGTATCAAGTCATGGAATATCTGTTGACCAGCCAAAGATTGAAGCTATTCAAAGTGGGAACAACCTAAATCGATTAACAAAATCGAGCTTTCTCGGTTTATTTGGTTATTATCGGAGATTCGTGGAAGGATTTTCTCGAATCGCTACTCAATTGACTCGGTGACTCGGAAAGATACAAAGTTCGGTTGGGCGAAGAATGTGAGAAGAGTTTTCAAGAACTCAAGAGGAGACTTATTTTGTTACGACAATACCATCGGCTCGGAGGGATTTGTCATCTATGATGATGCTTGAGCAAAGGTTGGGATGTATTCTTATGCAACATGGAAAAGTTATAGCCTATGCCTCGCGACAACTCAAAGAATATGAGAGGAATTATCCTACTCATGATCTAGAGTTGGCGGTTGTTGTTATCTTTGCACTTAAAATTTGGAGGCATTACTTGTATGGGGAGAAAGTGGAGATCTTTACGGATCATAAAAGCCTCAAATATTTCTTCACTCAAAAGGAACTCAACATGCGACAATGGCGTTGGCTTGGCTGTTGAAAGATTATGATCATACCATCTAATACCATCACGGAAAAGCGAGCGTGGTAGGCGGCGCATTGAGTAGAAGATCATATGCAAATGCAGTGCGATATTATCAACATAAAGGCCCATTTTGTGTGACTTGCAAAGGATGGAGATAGAGTTAAAGACTCGGGGACGCATGTGATGATAGCGAGTATCTGAGTAGAACCGACTTTAATCGATAAAGTTAAAGGCGCTCAAGCTACTGGACACTGGAGGTGATGCGTATGAGGAAGAAAGTGCAAGAAGGTGCTATCTTGGGAAGCAAGAATCGATGAAGAAGGAATACTTGAGTCAACTCCGGACTTTGTGTTCTAACGACCTTGATTTAAAGTATAATATCATGATGGAGGCGCACAACACACCATTTGAAATCCATCCTGGGAGTACCAAAATGTATCATGATATTCGTCATACATTTTGATGGAGCAATATGAAGAGAGAGATAACGTTGTTTATCTCAAGGTGTCTAACTTGTCAACGAGTTAAAGCGGAGCATCAAGTACCAAAAGGTCCATTGCAACCACTTGAAATTCTAGAATGGAAGTGGGAGCACATTACCATGGATTTTGTTACCGGTCTTCCTAAGGTTTCTCAAGGCATAGATGCGATTTGGGTAATTGTTGATAGATTGACCAAGTCTGCTCATTTCTTACCGATACGAGAAACTTATACACTTGAACGTCTTGTCCGTATGTACATAAACAAGATTGTAAGACTGCATGGTATGCCGGTATCCATAGTTTCTGATCGAGACCCAAGATTCACTTCACGATTTTGGGTTAGTTTGCAAAAAGCTATGGGCACGGACTTACGATTTAGCTCGGCATATCATCCTCGACGACAGACGGACGATGGAGAGGACTATTCAAACTCTTGAAGATCTATTAAGACTCGTGTGTCCTTGATTTCAAGAGAAGTTGGGACAAGTTCTTACCATTGGTGGAGTTTTTGCTACAACAACAGTTATCAAGCAAGTATTGGCATGGCTCCATTCGAGCGTTGTACGGAAGAAAGTGTCGTTCTCAAAGTATCTTTGGGATGAGGTGGGTGAAACAACGTTGTTGGGGCCCGGAGTTGAGTACGCGTATGACTACGGAAAAAGATTTAAACGATCCAAACAACGTATAAAAACCTCACAAAATCGACAAAAGAGTTATCACGATCTTCATCGAAAGGGCGTGGAATTCGATATAGGAGATCATGTGTTGTTAAGAGTTGCTCCATGGAAAGGAGTTACAAGATTTAGAAAGAGAGGAAAACTCAATCCTCGATTCATCGGACCATTTTAATCCTCGATCGAGTAGGAAGGCGTGGCTATAGACTCGCTTTTACTGCTAAGTATCTCTCGTGTTCATAACGTTTTCACATATCCATATTACGTAAATATGTGAAAGACCCGAACCACATTATTGAGTTAGAACCGGACGAAATAGCGGAAGATTTGGCGTATGAAGAGGTTCTGTTCAATCTTGGATAAGAAGGAACATATTCTACGCTCGAGGTTATACCTCAAGTCAAAGTTTTGTGGAGGAACCACGATGTTGAGGAAATGACTTGGGAGTTAGAATCTAAAATGAAATCAAGTTATCCTTACCTCTTGACATCAGACATATACTAATTTGAGGTGAAATTTCATAAGAAGGGAGGTTGTAAGACCCAACTTTTATAAATAAAGATGAATTTTCTATAAATATTATTTTGAATATTATGAAATAAATTTGATATAATGTTATAGTTGTGGGTAATATTTTTAAATTTTGCAAAGTAAGCAAGTTGTTATAAAATATTCGTTTGGTGGGAGAATATTCTTTTTGTCGGGGAATATTAAATGCGGCGGCTCAATCATTAGTGGACCCCCTAACGGAAGTATTGTCGTAGTTAAAAAGCGACAAAATAATCTTTCTATAAAAATAATGGCGAGAGGTGTTACCGTTAAAAGCTGTTGAACTACCCGGTAGTAAAAAAATACGATGTCTGGCGTAGTTGTATAGTAGCACACGATATTGATTATTGATGCTTACGTGAGAAGTCACTCAATTATGCTCAATTATTGCTACTGATAATTCTTTGCATCATATCTCTTATATTATTGATTCAATTATTGTCAAAGTATCATCGTATAATATGTTATAGTATTAAATCAATAATTGAGGCGACAAGTTATAAATGATTAATAATTGTTGAAAGATTAAATATGTGTTGATTAAAATAAAATGATTTGTGGTAATATTTATTCAATCCTTGATGTATATAAAGAGTACATTATGAGATGTTTGTGGTAAGTTTGATTATTTTATGGGGGGCCCATATGTCATCATCTAAGAGTCTCTTCGTCGATAGTAATTACCTTTGTCGATAGTAATTACCTTTGTGAATAGTAATTACCTTCGTCGATAGTAATTACCTTTACCGCAGACGTCGAACCACTTGTCATTTCACATTACGTGCATCGAACCACTTGTCGTTTCACATTACATGCGCCGAACCACTTGTCATTTCACATTACAAAGCGTCGAACCACATCGTTTCACATTACGAGCATCAAACCACTTTTCTTTTCACATCACTAGTCGTCAAGCCACTTGCCTTTTCACATGGCGGTGCTTAAGCTAGAAATCTTCTATAAATAGAGGCCTAGTGCTTCATTATTTTCACGAATTCATTCAAGCTATAGAGAGAAAGTATAGAGAGAATAAGAGAGAAAGAAGAAGAGTATTTTATTACTTACATTATTCCATTTCTTTATTGTTAAAAAGTTGGAATAATTCTTTCTTATTATGAAGATTTACCCTATACTTGGTGACATTCTTTATTATTACTGTTGGAACATCCTTGCGTGGTTTTGTGTGTTTGACATTAGACCTATTGGTTGGAACATCTTTATTATTATTCTTTTGGAACATCATCTTTCTTTATTGTGTTTTGGAACATCCACATGCATGTGTTTCGGTTGGACTGGTTAAAATCTTTATTATTATTCATTGGAACATCACATGCTGTGTGTTTTTACCTGGGACTGGTTCCATTCTTTATTATTATTGTTGGAATATCACATCAGACATGCGTTTTACATGGGACTGGTTCCGTTATTTATTATTCATTGGAATAACTTTTGCTGTCATGATCTATCGCATGCATGGTGATTTCTTTTGTTATTCCATTCTTTATAATACTCGGTTGATTAAAGTTTTGACTTCTATACTCCATGAAATTAGTGGAATATCCTTGATATTTGCGCTTCATCCGATATCCTTTCATGGAAATATTCTTCTCGTATTCTTGAATTTTACTCTACAAAGCAAAGTATCATGTTGGACAGTTTGGATGTTATTGGTTCTAGATAAATTAATTCTTGAACTTGTTTTATTGAATATCTTATATCATCATCCTCATGTTTATATTATGTTAAAAGTCATCGTGGCCCCTGTAGTGCATAGATGGACTTGGTATGATTATGACGAGAGACTATTCGATTGTAATCATAATAGTAATGTTACAAATGATGTGGTAAAAATCCTCGATGGGCCGTAGTGCATTGATGGACGGTTGTTGGCATGATCATGACCATTAATGAATACACAAATATTCTTGGCCGTAGTGCATGAATAATTGTGGTCGTGATACTAAAGAATATCCTTGGCAGTAGTAATGCGGGGTGATTCGATGATGTGGAATATTTATTAAAGTGAGTCTCAATTTATAATGATGATGAAAAACCTTTTAAATCATAAAAGATAGTAGATTTTATTTTCTACTTGACTCTTTTAATGGATTCTTTGGTTCCGCTTATAGTTAAACTTGATGTTCATTATATTTTATCGGTTTAACTTTCTTGTTGTGAAGCTAATGATAATTTATACGCATTATCTTAGTCATAATATTTCTTCTTGAGCTAGTTGAGCTCACCCTTTCTTTCACTTTATTCTCTTTGAAATGAGAATATAGTTGGGATGAGTCGGGGAGCGGAGTAATGGTCGAGGAGGATAGCATTAGTAGTCCTCACTATACGTGAAATAGTGTGATAATAATTGTAATGAGGACTCCTTTTGAGTTTGTATGATCTCTAGTAGACAATATTTGTATTCAAACTCACAGTTTATGTCATATTGTACACGACAGTTATATTAGTAAGTTGTATTTAAATTCTGTACCATATATCTGACTACCCAAGATGGGTGATGTATACCTAATTTTGGGGGCGTCACATCTAGCACCCTTCAATTGATCAAACAAGTCATCTATTCTTGGCAACGGATATTTATTCTTAATAGTGACTTTGTTCAATTCCCTATAATCAATGCAAAGACGCATTGATCCATCCTTCTTCTTCACGAATAACACCGGGGCTCCCCACGGTGACACACTCGGTTGAATATACTTCTTGTCTAGTAGCTCTTGCAGTTGCACCATTAGTTCCTTCATTTCCACCAGGGCCATTCTGTACGAGGCCTTCGATATCGGAGGGGTTCCTGGCACTAAGTCGATCACGAACTCGATTTCTCGATCAGGCGGAAGTCCTGGCAAATCCTTCGGAAACACGTCCACGAACTCCCTAACCACTAGTATTTCTTCCAATTTCACACCCTTCTCCTTTTGAGTATCGATTATGTAAGCTAAATACCCTACACACCCTGGACTCAATAAATTTTTGGCTGCATCATCGTCAGACATTTCATTTGTCTAGGCGATTTGCTACCATGAAAAACTACCTTCGATTTTGAGTCATAAGGTTTACACACTTCTTTTGGCAGTCAATTATCGCTCCATAATTAAACAACAAATCCATTCCCAAAATAACATCGAACTCTCCGAGTTTTATCGGGACTAAATCTACTTTCATAACATTCCCCTTAATGTTCACCCTACAGTTCTTGTATACGAACCTAACAGGAATCACTTCCCTATTCGTAATTTCCATGTTTAAAGGAAATTTCAACTCTTCACAAGGTATTTCTAACTTCTTAGCAAAATCATCAGATATAAACGAGCAAGTAGCACCCGAATCAAATAATACATATGCATTTATATCATTGATTGGGATAATACCTGACACGACATCTTTTGATTGAACCGCATCCTGCACCGTCATGTTGAAAGTTCTGATTGTGGGCTTATTTGTTGTTGTTGGTATAGCAATAGCCACCGCATGATGAGTGGGATTTATACCCGCGAATTAGATACTTTATGACTTAAATAATTGCCTGAATTCATAGTTTTTATGTAGTTTTATATAAATATAGTGTTATTGCGTTTAACTAATGAATTGGAGGGCTCTATAGTACCTTTCCAGCTTTAAAAGGGTAAAATGGTCATTATTTTCACACTTTCTTGCATCATGCCAATGCCAATGCCAAGCTATATTGGCCACTAGCGGTATACACCATGGGCCTTCTTGACATCACCTTCATGACTGCGGTACTAACTCTGACTTAATTGGTGGGCGTATGCACAAGAACCTCCAAGTGCTCAAAAAGAGAGAGAAGAAGTGATTTTTGACCTAGCAAAGGAAGGGAGGCTGATATAAAGCAAGAAGGGAGGCTTGTAATAGATATATAACACATATAACATAGAATAGATAGAGAGGAGATCTGGAGAGTAGTTTAGCTTAGGAATTAATTTCTTTTGTAATTTCTCTTCCTTTCTACTGATAAATATTTATAAATATAGATTAGCTATATTATGGAGAAGTTTAGGTTTCTTTGGAGCACCAAGAGCAATGTGCTACACAGTCTGGATAGCTTGATTCGAGCAGAATGCTTAGAGATTGAAGGGCTTTGACAGAGTTTCTTCTTATCTATTTATTTTCTCTGATTTTGTAATCCATAAATGTTGTCTTTATTGCTACTTGTATTTTATTCAATAGCTATGAACTGAATATTTGCTCTAAGGTTATAATGGAACTATTTGTAATTTAAATTGATCGTCTTATCTCTTTGGTTGGCACCATATGATTTGGTTCAATATATTTATGCTTAATAATTCTCGCTAAGACATTAGCGATGATTTTGGTAATTTACATGATATCGACAGAAGAATTGTAGATTTAAACCTGATTATATTGGCATGTGATTGTGGGTTTCGACTGCATAAGTTGTGCGTAGTAGACATATATTTGTGCACCACGTGCGACCTAATTGAGAGCTTATGCTTAAATCCTTGTTCTGATCAATTCGCATAGACATATGTAGGATTGTATTTAGCTTGGGCATTCTTTTCTGATCTATTCCTTATCGGGTGGATCTGGAAAAGATATGTTCGTACATATCTCGACAGAGGTGTATGAGCACTTGTGTGGTCTCGGTCGATAAATTGTCGTGACCATTTAGACGAGAGAGAGAAGGGTAGCTAGTTTAATGAAACATAGCACGCCAGGTGTTCGATAGAATGCCTGAGTGGGGTGAAGTTGTAGCCTTAGCTTGTTATTCCTTAGATTACCATTCGTTATCCATTTACTTGCTTGGATAATTAGTTATGCTTAGATTAATCACTCTTTTATTTATTGCTATTTGATAACAATTTAGAGATATAAAGTCGGTATTTGGTAAATATTAGTGATAGTTCCTCGTGGGTACGACACTCTACTTATCCTTTGTATTACTTGTTGATAGCGCCAGATACTTATGCTGCGTGTTTAGTGATCGATTATCCGACCAACAAGTTTTTGGCGCCGTTGCCGGGGAACTGTTATTCCAATATTGTCCAATATTGATTTCAATCAATTTAGTCTTAATTTGAACGTATATATATATTTATTTCTTTTATTTGTTTGATCTTCCTTTCTTTTTGTTTTTAAGTTACAGATTATGGATGATCAATGTTATCAATGGCTTTATGAGTGGACGACGCCACCAAGCTCGGAAGAAGGACTCGAGAAATTGCAAGTTCAAATTGCCAATGCCTTGAGGTTTTCTGATAATCTTGAGTGTCAGTCCACTTATAATGCCTACTATCAGGAACGAGCTGACTTTGAACCGATCTCCTATCATCCAAACTGCCAGGATTATCCAAACTCTTGGGACTACAATCAAGAGCAGTATCATGATCCGAATCATGCATCTCAATTTGAATATCAGTCTCCACCGCACTATGAGTTGACATCTCGGTAGAATGAGAACCTTTCGAGTCCTCAACACGTGAAGAGAAGAGAACCACAAGCGCTTCTCACCATCTTTATCGAAAGAAATGAGATTCGGATGGCAAGCCAAGAAGCTGCATTGCACAACCTTGAGAATCAATTGGGGCAACTCGTCAATGCCATCACAAATCCACCGCAAGGCAATCTTCCAGTCTTAATTGATCTCGACAATGAAGCAATAGAGTATTAAACGGTGGATACGCAAGGAAAATGCGATGAGTCTCACACAGTTGTTGAGGGAGATGTCATAGTGCAAACTAACCAATCGGAGGAGTCTGAAGTTGAAGATAAATGGAGAAATAGTGGGTTTTTAGTCATTAGTGATCCACAATCAGAGACCACGCTCCCGACTGTGAAAATCCTAGAGGGCCCAAAAAAGCATAAGGAACGCCTTAAACTTGATGACAAAGGCGAATTAGTGGATAATTTTAGTGGCGAAAGATTCTTTGTGCCAAAGGATGACTGGATGGATGAAGGATAGAAGAATGGCCAATCACCCTTGTCGGCTAAAAATTTAAAAGAAATAACGAATAGGCGGCACGAAAATGTCATTTTCGCCTATGAGCCGGATTGAACGGCATCAATATAGTCAAGCCGATGACTTTAAAATAAGCGCTCGGTGGGGAGGCACCCCCATCTCGGTATAAAATTTTATCTTTTTTCTTTACTTATGTTTTAGTTTACCTTGTAACTGTTCGTTTTAGTGTTAACATGGCTGCCAGATTGTGCATTAATGTTTTGTGTCTATCATTTACGGGCAGCATGTTTAGTATGATGTACTGCATATTATAATAGTGTGTATTGTGCTCTTAATAATGTATTTTTGCCTTTGTAGTGTAGTTTTTGTTCTTGTCTTGGCGTATGTGCGATATAATGATGATAGAAAAAACTCAGAAATTGTATCTCGCGCCGCGGCGCCAACAAATGAACTACATCTCGCGCCGCGGCGCCATGAACTTACCAAGCCCATCATAACGGGGCCTTCGCGGCCAATCAACAAAGAGGATATCGCGGCGGCCACCACAATTTCACATACCATCGCTAACTCAGCCAAATACCGAGTAACGAAGAACAACTCGCGCCGCGACGTCGGTAGCATGTCATTGATTTTAAACAGCAGTTTTAAGCAGCAGTGTTGGCCACTTCACATCCCATCATCTCAGCAATTAGGCAGCAAGTGCCCCAACCATCACCTCACAGCCCTACACGCCTTGATGATCAATCTTGTGAAAATCAAAAGCCCTTAACATCTGTAAATCACCAAAACAATCTAAGAAGTCACCTATAAGTGCCTGTCAGAGTGCGTGCCCACACCTTTCTCAAACTAGGGTTTATCAATTCAAGGTAATTTTTTGTGATTACAGTTAAATCAGAAACTATTAGTGCGATTCACTGTTTAGATTTGGGTTTTTCTTGTTGTCTATTGGTGCAATTTCCACTGACAAAAATCGGGGTGAGCAATCACAAACAAAGGTTGTCCAAGTTTGGTTTGAGGAACGCACACAAGGTGTTCGATAAATTGCCTGAACCAAAAAGTAGACTAATTTGGGGCTGTTTTGGCTTAAATTCACTGGGTTTGTATTGGGGCTGTGATTGACATTGCTTCAAGGGTTGTTTCTGTAGATTTTGGCACTAATTTTGAACCAAACCAACTGAGACTTAGACATGGCACCTAAAAGGCAGCGACTCAGTGTTGGAGGGTCTTCATCTTCAGTCGCGGCAGCACCATAGGCTTGGGATTCCACCAAATTTATCAGTGAGGAAACCTGGAAGTGGTACAGAGACTCTTTTGGCACGCGAAACTTGATTCCTGAATGGGGGTTACGGCCTAATAGAAAAGATGGGGAACTCACGAACATGATACTTGAACGTCAGTGATTAAACTTCACAAAACCACCCGTATCAGCAGTGGTATCTATAGTTCGGGAATTCTACGCAAACGCCAGTCCAGATGGTCCTGCTGTGGTTCAAGTCAGGGGGCGGTCCGTGGCTTTTGACAGTCAAGCCATCAATGCACTGTTTGGGGTACCCAACTATGCGGACAATGATTATATGCAACGAGAATCGCAGATTATGACTGGAGGAGATCATCGAAGGCTCTCAAGCCTTGGAACGACTTGGAAGAAAAAAATGACTATACGGGTGAAAAGACCAGTTTCCCGTCTTCGGCACTCAGTCGCTATGGGAAGGCTTGGTTCAGTTTCATTTGTGCCAGCATGATCCCGACCCATCACCTGAGCGATGTGACTAAAGATATGGCAATTCTGTTATTCGCCATTGTCACGGGTCTGCACGTGGATGTTGGAGTTCTCATCCATGACTCGATAATCAAGGCGATCAAGAGTACCATCGTTTCGGGACTTCCCCATCCATCAGTGATTATGCGATTGTGCAAGCATGCAGGGATATAGTGGGGACCAGAAGAGATAGCTTCGCCTCCCATGACTATCATTGACCATCAGATGATCAAACGCTTCAATGTGTGGGACGGGGCAGAGTCTCATGTCAAGGGCGATATGAATGCGGGCACTACAAGACCACCTCCTATAGCGGACCAGAGCCTTCTCAAGCACGACATGATACGAGCCCGGCTAGTCGAGGTCTATTTGGCGACATCATGGCATCCTCACCCTGCTACATCAAAAAAACAGACGTCGAGGCTGGCGGCGTGAGGCACATAGCAAGATAGTGGCTCGAGGCGGGGAGATAGCGATGCGATGCACCAGTGGTGGTGAACACTATGCAGAGCATCTACACTGACTATTATGGCGAGAGCACTGAGTTCACGCTATACCAGTTTCTAGAGTCTCCTGTCTTCCCACCTTACCCTCCACCATCACCGCCCGCCGAAGCTGATCAGGTTGCCGCTGATGAGGATGAAGCCAATGCCGCTGCTGAGTGAGCAATCTCCAGGGAAGCCCTCTTGTATAAAATTGTTTTATGTTTAGCAATGAGGGCATTGCTCACCTCAATTTTGGGGGTTGTTTTTGGCTTTTATCTGTTTATTTCTGTACTGCCATGTTAGGTTGCCAGACTTTAGTACTTTATTATGTTTTTGTTATCAGTTGTGTGGTGCAGTCATTTTTGAACTACGGGATTAAGCTTGAATTATTATTATTATGATGCCATGAACTATTTTTGGTTTTATTTATTTATGCTTTGATTATTATTAGCATGATTGTGGTTTATAGCCATCTTTTTGGGGCTTATACAGATTTAGATGCTTGTGCCATATGAATGGCATTTTCACCCTATTTTGAGCTGCTATTTAGCAAGGGTGTTATATTTATCATTACTTATTTTTTGATTATGGCTGATGACAAGCACCAAGTTTTATGGTCTATCTCTTAGAGTCGTGTCATGCATGTATGAGTCGGGGTTTTCAACCGATAAGTTTAGATCATTATTGATCCGTCCTTCTAGCAACACTCAGGCAAATTGTGTTAACTAGTAATTTTTTTTTTCAAAATTTAGTTTGCGTGTTTATTGCTTTGAGAATTTGTTCACTCTTATAAATTTTCATTTTTCCAAGGTAATAAAAGGCTTAGACATTTTTGCAGTTTTGGTTCTTGGATTCGTGCATGTTTAGATATTAACAATATATATATATATATATTGTTATTTAAGATTGAATATCGAAAGTCTTGCGGTGGGTCGAGATGGACTGTAAAACGCACTCGCCCATAAACGCAGGACCGATATTGAGATGGAGCATAAAATGCACTCACTAATAATCTTCGATTCTCGTAAAGTCTAATTTGGCTTATGTTGATTACGTGGCCTTTAATACTCGAGTTACTAGATTCTTAGGGCTGTTCTACATCTAGTGCCCTAAAGCCATCTGG
Source organism: Panax quinquefolius (assembly GCA_020205615.1). NCBI lineage: Eukaryota > Viridiplantae > Streptophyta > Magnoliopsida > Apiales > Araliaceae > Panax > Panax quinquefolius. The sequence continues at coordinate 73,767,946 of CM035157.1, forward strand.
TTTGGGAGTCACTGATCAAAAGCTCATTAATGGGTAGTTTTGATTAGCCTAAGGTAATTAAGGACTGTCCGAGTTAGGTTTTACAGTCTTCATGCTAGAGTCTTTTGATCCGTTACTGCACTTGTGTCTTATTCTTAATGCTTGTTGAATGTTTAAGTTGCGGAGTGTGCATATTAGTATTAACAATCGACTGTGCGAACTTATTTGAAGCTATGATTAGTCAGGACGGTTGGTCTCCACACACACACATATAGAATGGATCGAATACAGTCTTATGCTTGAAATTGAATGAACCCTTATTCATATCTGTGTTTGCCCTGTTCTCTGGGAGTAGCTTTATGCTTTGAGGCCATTATACTATATTAAAATTTTATTTTTCTTTCGCGTGTGTTTTACTTTTGTTATTGAGTATTAGATAGTTTGCTCGAGGACAAGCAAAGACTTAAGTTTGAGGGTATTTGATGAGTGAGATTTATACCCGCAAATTGGATACTTTATGACTTAAATAATTGCCTGAATTCGTAGTTTTTATGTAGTTTTATATAAATATAGTGTTATTGCGCTGAACTGATGAATTGCAGGGCTCTACAGTACCTTTCCAACTTTAAAAGGGTAAAATGGTCGTTATTTTCACACTGGCTGGCTTGCAAAGTTGCCAATGCCAACTTATTGGCACGCCATGTGGCGTTCCACACCATGGGCCTTCTTGACATCACCTTCACGTGCGGTATCACTAACTACACTTGGTGGGTGGGCGGTAATGCATGCGCCACCTCCCTGCCAGTGTGAGAGAGAAGTGATTTTTGACCTAGCAAAGGAAGGGAGGCTGATATAAGGCAAGAAGGGAGGCTTGCAATAGATATATAACACATATAACATAGAATAGATAGAGAGGAGATCTAGAGAGTAGTTTAGCTTAGGAATTAATTTCTTTTGTAATTTCTCTTCCTTTCTTCTGATAAATGTTTGTAAATATAGATTAGCTAGATTAGGGAGAAGTTTGGGTTTCTTTGGAGCATCAAGAGCAATGAGCTACTGCAATTTGGATAGCTTGATTGAGCGTAATGCTTAGAGGTTGAAGGGGTTTGACAGAGTTTCTTCTTATCTATTTATTTTCTCTGATTTTGTAATCCACAAATGTTGTCTTTATTGCTACTTGTATTTTATTCAATAGCTATGAACTGAATATTTGCTCTAAGGTTATAATGGAACCATTTGTTATTTAAATTGACTGTCTTATCTCTTTGGTTCGAACCATATGATTTGGTTCAATATATTTATGCTTAATGATTCTCGCTAAGACATTAGCGATGATTTTGGTAATTTACATGATATCGACAGAAGAATTGTAGATTTAAACATAATTATATTGGCATGTGATTGTGGGTTTCAACTGCATAAGTTGTGCGTAGAATAGACATATATCTGTGCACCACGTATGACCTAATTGAGAGCTTATGCTTAAATCCTTATTCCGATCAATTCGCATGTACATATGTAGGATTGTATCTAGCTTGGGCGTTCCTTTCTGATCTATTCCCTATCGGGTGGATCTAGAAAGGATATGTTCGTACATACCTCAACAGAGGTGTATGAGCACTTGTGTGTTCTCGGTCGACAAATTATCGTGACCATTTAGACGAGAGAGAGAAGGGTAGCTAGTTTAATGAAACATAACACGCCAGGTGTTCGACAGAATGCCTGAGTGGGGCGAAGTTATAGCCTTAGCTTGTTATTCCTTAGATTACCATTCGTTATCCATTTACTTGCTTTGATAATTAGTTATGCTTAGATTAATCACTCTTTCATTTATTGCTGTTTGAATAAGACTTTAGCGATATAAAGTCGGTATTTGGTAAATATTAGTGATAGTTCCTCGTGGGTACGACACTCTACTTATCACTGTATTACTTGTTAGACTGTGTATACTTACGCGTGTTTAGTGATTGGTTATCCGACCAACAGCGCACCCCCACTAGCATTTCCCTTGCTCCTATTTGTCTCACCAGATCTCTTCTTAGGGCATTCACGAGCAAAGTGATCCTTGGATCCGCACGTGAAGCACACATTCTTCTTAGCTTGAGTGCAATTTGGGGCGACGTGACCCTCTTGGCGACAATTGAAGCATACTCGTTTCCCCATCAAGCACACATTTCTCGCATGTAGCACATACTTCAAACTTCTTATTTTGCTAATTTCTCTTTAGATTTCCAGCTCCCCCATTCGCATTCCACTTCCTCTTTAGGTTGTTGTTGCCATTTCCATCGTTACCACCACCACCATTTTTAGTTTTACCTTCACTTTTCTTCTTCCTCTGCTCCTGGTTATGTTTTGTTACTACCTCGCCTCCATTTTCGGCGAGAATTTCTTTCTCCATCCTTTGTTGTTGTAAGCGTCTTGATTGGAACAGGAAACCCTCTTGTCTACAACCGTGGTTTGATCCATCGCTTTCGAACCTCCTTGCCTTCAAATTTCAAATGCGTATTGACTTGATATGACGCAAACCTCACTAACTCGTTGAATTTTGCGGCATACTCAGACACCGACATTATTCCTTGCTTTAGTTCCAAAAACTGAACCTCTAGCTGGCTCTTCGAACTCTCTGGGAAATAGGTCTCCAAGAACAGCTCCTTAAACCTATCCCAGGTCATCACTCCTGGTCCTTCCCAAGTTTTGTTGGTCTGCCACCAATAACTAGCCTCTGCTTTCAACATGAATGTTGCAAAAGCAGTCTTCTGATTATCTTCTACCCTAGCAACATCAAAAACCTTCTCGATTTCCATAATCCAGGTCTGCGCTTCAACTGGATTCATGGACCCACGAAATTTTGGTGGTCCAACCGCCTTGAAATCCTTAAACGTTGTACCTTGATTCTGACGTTGATTCTACAAAGCACCCATCAGTAACGTCACTAGCTGCTAAACAGGGTTTCCTTCCACATTGTTGTTGTTGTTGTTTTCATCAACGGTCCTCTGTCGTGGTGGTTGACGTCTTGGAGGCATTTTCTGCTAAAATACATCCATTAGCCTCTATTCAACCTTTTAAGTATTATATACTTAAGTTGCACATCATAAAAGTTTATCGTGTAACGCATAACACTTTAAATAAAATAATAACTTTTATTCATTCATCATCTTTTAAAAAAAAACATCAACACAATAGCATCACTGCTATTTACATTACTTTCCTAAACTATAACAGTTGCAGGACTACTTCATCATCATCTATCCCATTGGTTGTATCATACCCGGGATTTATATTTCGTTTATTTTCAAATCACCTATCAATTACATTTTCTACAATGTCCTACTAAGATACTGCCTAGCCTTACGACGCTCTTCTTCCATAATTCGAAACATTGTTCGGCGATCCAATATGTATGATGGTAGCGTCTTGAACTGAATCGGATAACCCATGACTCGATCTTGAGCTCGATTGATCACAGTTTTGAATACGTTGTTCATCTCTTCCATCTTCCTCCTCTTTGCTTGTGCGTCCCTCTCTGCCATTCCGGCTCGTTGATAAGCTTCCTCGTATGCATCTTCAGCTCTTGCCCTCTTAGTCGATTCCTCTTTCAACTTGTTCTTCAACTCTGAAATCTCTGCTATCATACGCTCGTTCTCTCCTTCGGTGTGAACCAGCTTCTCTTCAACGTTGTTCAGTCGTTCTTCTCGAACCTGAATCTCATCATCTTTCTGTGCCATCGAGTGCATTGTTGTTCACTACTATCTCTTGTAACTCCTCGACGGTGTCTTGAAGTTCCACATTGCGGTCATACACCTCGTAAATACATACAGGCTGACTATCGAATTAAGTGGAAGCTTTTCCTCCTCGTCCTCCTCATCTGACTGTGGCAGCTCAACGGGGTCCTCCTCGTCCGTCTCTATCTCATCGTCCTCATCAGGTACTCTCTCACCTTTCAACTCGTGATGAATGACGAAACTAATTCCCGTGGCAGTAGTTGTTCCCAAATCACCTGAATATCTCGAGGCTCCTCCTCTCTAGCTTGACTGGATCCTCCTATATTAGTCATCCTGTTAACCAAAGTTTAGGTTTTAATTACTAATCATTACTACTCGACACTCACGAGCACATAAGTTGTAATCACATAAGCACATAAGTGTTTTATTACTTTCTCTTTCCTAAAACTCGATAAGAGTTTATCATCACTATCTTTTCAAAGGTTACTTCCTAAGGCTTTTCCCCCACCTAAGGTTCATAACCTAAAGCTTTGATACCTACCTGTGACACCCCCAAATCTAGGTACTTCATTCCCACAAGATTTGGTGCTCACTATCCATACATTCATACTATCTACCCAAAAAAATAATATTTAAATCATAAATCCTTCCCTTAAATAGGGTTACATTAATAAATTCAAAAATAATCCCTGGTTATCTAACCTTAAAACATCATTCAAGTGCAAAATTAAATTATTACATTACATCATCATTAAATGTATATGATCATAACAGAAATCAAAAGTACAAATCAACATCACTTGTACATTTTTCCCTTTCCTTTGCTAGTTGAAGGTTCATCTACCTTCTCCACTTTAGCTGCAATGAGTTTATAAATATATAAGAGTGAGCAAAACAATTGCTCACTGGATATAACAATGAATCAACAGGAGAATAATAATAATATTAACTGCCAACAATAGGCTCACCAAGAATGAATAGTACTCTAACAATGATAATCTGAATTGGAATCCAAAATATGGAATATACATAACTGAGGGTCATAAGACCATGAACTATGTCCACAGTTGCGAGTAATCTTTCAAGTCCAACTTTAACAGTCATAAGACTATAAGGACTCCTCGTACTTAGGGGGATCAGTCCTTCGTACAATGTATTATGCACAAACATTTAACGTTACACGTAAGTTATCCCCTAATAATAATAGGGTTGTTCATCTCAGTATTTAGAGTACAAGTCCGCACCAAAGAATGTTTGGTTTGGATAAGCTTTCAAGGGTAATTTGAAGTTTAACAAACATCAACTAGAGGACTAGTTGAATCAATAGTGTTTGATAATCACAACATAACATAGACAATTAAGAATCATAGATGAACAGGTTATACATATTAAACTCATGCTTGAAATAACTATAGAGCATAAGTATTCAATAAAAATGAATAAAATGGTAAACCTTTTCTTGAATAATAAATAAGCTAAGGTTAGAGTCTTATAACATTAGAAATGAAATTACTGAACATACATTAACTAATAGCAAGCTGGAAACTAAGAACTTGCCCAACATGGTATTAAATTCAAGCGAGGATTAAAATAGTTCAAAAATAAAGGCGAGAGTTCAAAGCTGTGTTCATTATACAAGAATGTAACTTAAGAAACTTGTTTAACTATAAACAAGTTAGAATGAATCAACCAAATGAGAATTCAAATAACATTAGAATTAAAGTTTGCTCGAATGAACTCTAGGGACAATTGACTTATTCAATCAACAGTTGAAATAGAAAGCTTGCTCAATCAAAGAATAAAGCTACATAATGTAATAATGGAACTAGCTCAATGAAAGTAAAGAATTAGGAAACTTTCTCAATGTAAAAGATAGAGTTTAGAAACTTGCCTCGAACGTAAGCTACAATATTAAACTCACCTACACATTGGTTTAAAACTACATTATCTATTAAATATGCTAACATACCATAACATGTATACTTCTATCTAAACTTATCATTTTAGCACAAGTCTTTCTTTACCATCTACATTTCAAAAATTCCAAGTGTTTACTTCGCAACACTTGCCTAACATTCACTTTGTATACCAAGTTATCGCATAATGCGTTCTCGATTTAGTAACCATTTTTACAATTTTGAATACATAATCCACATCATAAGACTCTATTTAACCTTGTTGTTAAATGATTCTCACATTACCATAACCTTAGGCTAAGCAACAAAGAATGACCAAAGTTTGCAGTACAAGTAGACATTAGTGTCTGAAAATGGACTTTGGCGGCGGTAGCGCGCCATTTTATCTTGAGGATGCGGCCTTGCAGCGCTAAAGGGCAGCGTGGTAATGACTAACACACGTAACTCAGTTTTGTAGAACAGACTTTGGCACTTTTCTTAAGCCAACTAACACGAATTTCACCCACCAAACAGTGATAATAACACGTAAAATAAATATACAACTATCATAGACTTGATTGCTAACATATACAACCACTTAGCATAATTTAACAACCACTAAAACTATTTTAATTTCTCAATTTTCATGTTTTCACGAAAAACTCAATTTTCTTGACATTCATCCTAAAAATCATCGCTGTGAATTCAATACATGACCAAATCATCTCATTCAAATTACGTTATGTTCGTATCTCAACAAACTAGCATAAACAAAACTCAATTAACATCTTAGCATGCAATTTAACCATCAAAATTGGTACTTACATAGCTACGTATGAAAATATAAACAACGACATCATTTTTCTTTTCTTTGTTATCCAGAAAATTAACATACAATTTCCTTATTTGACATAAACTCTAGCATTATAAACATATACAATTGAAATTACCAACTATATAAATCCACAATTCAACAATTGCTTATTCACGAACATGAGAAAATTCTTTTAGTCACAAACACACATACATATATATTATCATAGTTATGAACATACCTTTTGTTGCTTAACAGAAATTCTTGCTAAACCCACTGGAATTGACGTGAAAATTCTTAGACTCATCTCCAATTCTCTCTCAAGTTCTCAATTTTCTCAGAGTTCTCAGCAACTAGAATGTGTAAACTAAAACAAACTGATATGCGTAATGATATAATACAAAACTGATAACCCTTAATACTACTAAATGCAAAATCAGTTACTAACGTATATAATATAAATATATTATATTTATTATTTTACTTATTTTGTTTATATTATTTATTTTCAAAAATTAAAAATTCCAAAAGCCATAAGGCTTGCTTGGTGAACCATTTAAATTTTAAAGACTTAAAATACTTAAGCCTTGTTTGGCAAAAACTAATTTAAATCCTTTTTAATTTATTTTAATAAACACTTTAATTTATAATTATAATCACATATTATTTATTTGAATTTCCATATCCAACACTAATCCCATTACAATAATCACACACTATATTTTAATTAAATATAGCATTTTAACAAATATCACAAAATTATACTTTTCATTATAACTTTATTTAATAATTTAATATATCATTTAAATTACTAGCCACAATATAACATCTCATGTTATAATACAAATCTCTAAATTATAAATTAATTAAATTTAGAATTTATCTAATAAATTTAGATTTACAAATATTTATTAACGACCATCACATCAATAATTATTTATTCCATCAATTCAATAGTAGACACGTCAAATAAATATTTATATTATTCAATAAATATTTAATATTACAACTTGAAATTTCTGATCGTTACACAATTGGTGCTTTGATATATATTACAAAATTTCTCATGACCTGATATAGCATTTGCAGTTAACTTACAAGCAATATGGATCAAAACCACAGTTAGTTGGATCTGCTGATGCAGAGATTATCACAATTTATGAAGTAAGTTGTGAATGTATTTGGTTGAGATCAGTAATTCAAAATATTTGTGTGAATTATGAATTATCATCAATCATAAATAGGCTAACGATATTTTATGAAGATAATGTTGCTTGTATCACTCAAATTAGAGGATGCTATATCATGGGTGATAGAACCAAAAATATTGCACCAAAATTATTTTGAGCCCCAGAAGAATGACGATATTGATATCAAACATATATGATCATGTGATAATTTGGTTGATGGATTCATTAAGTCATTACCAACTATGATTTTGAAGAAGATGGTGCACAATATTGGCATGCTTCGACTTAATGATATTTTTACCATGAACAATTGAAATTCTATGTACTTATGAAGGGGAGTAAAAATGATATGTGCTGATTGTACTCTTTTTCCTTCGCTAAGGTTTTTTTCCCACTGGGTTTTCCTTTGCAAGGTTTTAATGAGGCAATCCCAAGGCACTAGAAGTTATACAAGAATATTGTACTCTTTTCCTTAGCCAAAATTTTTCCCACTGAGTTTTTATTTGGTAAGGTTTTTAACGAGGCATATTCTTAGAAAATTGCTACAAAAGGACTCCATCCATTCTGTATGAAGACAATGCTGCACATATAGCTCAATTAAAAGGAGGATACATCAAAGGAGATAGAAGAAAACATATCTCACCAAAATTCTTTTTCACACATGACCTTGATAAGTGTGGTGACATTGATGTTCAACAAATTCGATCAAAAGATAATCTAGCAGATTTGTTCACCAAAGCATTACCAACTACAATGTTTGAAGGATTGCGTCGCAATATTGGAATGCGACAGCTGGGGGACTTAAGGATACATTCATGAGGGGGAGCTAATACGCGCTGCACTCTTTTTTCCTTAACAATTGTTTTTTTCCCCATTGGGTTTTTCCTGGTAAGATTTTTAATGAGGCGTTTTTCTATCGTATGGTTATACAATAGACATCCAAGGGGGAGTGTTATAAAATTATAACATATATATATATATATATATATTTATGGATGTCTAGATTTGTATTTAATTGTAATGATCTTTGGTATTTTAGAACTCTCAAGTTCATTAAGTAACTCCCATGTTCATTAAGTTTTAAACTAATGACTTTTGAGTTTTGAAACTTCTAAGTCCATGTATCTATAAATAAGAGCATTGTAAAAGAGAATGGTGGATAGATGAAAAATATATAAAAATATTATAAGACATGCCTCTTTTCTCTAATCATTTTATTCTTAATTTTAGTTATCTTTTATAACACTATAACTATAATATGTTTCCTTTTCATCTTTATCTTTTCATAGAATCCAAACCCATTGAAAATGTACCATAGTATTAAAATTTGCAGTAATATGACTGTATTAATGTAGCACGATAAATAAAATAAAAACCTATCACTACCAAAAAAATAATGTTTCCATTCCTAATAAGTCTTCTTTCTCAAGTGATTTTCTTTCTCAATTGATCTAATTAATTGTGCATGTAAAGTCTAAAAATTATTTACTTTCACAATTATTTTGGTAAGTTGATAAAATCCTTCTTTTCATGTAATAAATGGCACCACATAAACTATATAAAGGTTCTTTTGTTTTTTCAATAATTTAAGGTCTTATATTTCAAAAGTCATTACTTTTTAAAGTAAATTTTGTATTGTAACTATACATACATACATATATAATTCAAAAGTCATTACTTTTTAAAGTAAATTTTTGTATTGTAACTATACATATACACACACACACACACACACACATATATATATATATATAGTATATATAAAGGTGGTAATAGAATTTTCCTCACAAAATAAAGCATTCTCATAATTTTCAATACTTTTAAAATTCTCCTACCAATACAAAAAAGTAATAATAATAAAACATACCTAAATATAATAAACTTCTTCCTTTTATCCCTTTATCTTTCTATTTTATGTAGAGTTCAAAAATCATTGAAAAATCTACTGGAGATAAATTTGTGTAAATAGTATTTTTATATAATTTTTTATAATTAATATTATAAAATCTAGATCATAATACTTTTTTGCTTTTTACCCCTTTTATTCTCTCTTTTATTAAATACCACCTCCTTTTATTGTACAATATTATATTTTATAGAGTTCTAATATAATTACGTTTTGGTATAGCTAAATATATACAGTATGCATCTCTTTCTATAACCAAGCTTCTGGTTCTTGGGGATAAAGTATGCAAGTTTTTATATACAATTTTTCTTATAATATTAATATGCATGCATGCATAAAAGAATGAATCGCGTTTGTAGTGTGAATCTGTTGTTCGAGATGCTTTTCAAGGTAAGTTTCGCCTTCTAGAACTTTTGTTACTACTTTTGTAATCAAATCCAAAATATATTGGAATATATGTTTTGATATTTAACTTTTCTTAGTAGTGTGTATACAAATGTGTCCCTTTTCATTTTTCATTTAGTATTTTTTTAATTTTGTGGGTGTTAACGTCAAGTTTTGTCGGCGCGTCCAATCACAGAATCTACGCGCTAGAACCTGCACAATAACAGATCACACAGAAGCTTGACGACTTGTGCCGTCGGGGGATAGCTCCGATGTGAAGTACGTGCCGTTCATAAGGTTTAACAATAGAGGCTAAGTGTTTAGTGCTCAAAAGTAGGTATTACCTGTTAATTGTAACCTTGGCCTTATATTTATAGTACTTTTCCACCTTAGAATCCTTCTCTGAGTCGGATTAGGACTCCTAGTCATGGTAGTTACCATAACTTGGGTCCAACACAATCTCCTTAAAAGGTGCAAATGAAATCCAATCCAATCACTACATTTGGAGTTACCTTATTTAATTATGACTAGAATCCAAGACTACCTGCAGCAGGAGAGGCCCTTTGTGCAATCCCAAACGATCCCACCATCAGGTCTGGATCTCGGCCCAAAGGACTCGAAGACCCGACCCCGAACACCACACAACAAGGTAAGGTTCGAGCCCGAGGGGCTCGGATACCGAACCCTAAGACACCCACTAAGATGAGATTTCGGCTCAAAAGGACTCGGACGCCGACCACCACCTCCAACCTCTCCATGGGTTTCAACCCAGTAATCTTTCAAAGCCCTTCTAATGTCAGGCCTTTGGCCCACGTGAAGGTCGGTAAAATACTCCTAAACATTGCCTCCTAGTCTCTGATTGTAGGGTACTTATAATTTGAGACTTGAGAGGTCAGGTATTCGAAAGGTCACGACAGCTAATGATGAGTTATATGGGGAAGCCAAACGACCGTTCCTCGATTCCTGAAATGTTGCACGCCCTTCCATGCTTGGTCCCAACTTGAGCATTTAATAGCCGCCCTTGGGTAACGTGCACCTACACATATAAGAACCCCCTTCCCCCATCACTGTCACTTTTCCTGAACTTCTCGTCTCCAAATTTTCTGCTAAAATTTTCCAACAAGGCGATTTTCGGCGAGTACTCAGTTCCTCCCCATTCTTGTTGATTTTAACCATTCTACTTATTTTCGAGCTCCATTCTTGTCCGTATTCTTCCTAAAAGCTCACGTCTGTGTCCCATTCCCTTCCAATCACACCAAATGGCTGAATCTAGCACTCCTGTCCCTACCAGTGAGTCAATTCCTCCCCCCGTCACCATCGGCGACCTGGTTCCAGTCGACTTACCGATGGTCCTTTCCGACGTCACTCCCTCATCGGTCCTGCCTACTCCGATAAATGCCGAGGCTAGGATCCGAAACGCTTATCACTCCAAAGAGGAGTTTTCTCATCTTTACACCCCCTCCACCATCACATCCTCTCAACTCTCCGACGTTCGAATCCTTTACAACATCCCTCCTGAATACAAACTTGGGCGCCCAAGCTGATGAGAAGATGTTCGAGGCTGACGGCAGTGAAGTGGGTGGCCGTTCCCCTTTACATTTTGAAATACGGGATTCAGTTCCCCCTCCATGAGTTCATTTCCTCCTTTCTGAATTTTGTTGGAATCGAGTTCGCACAACTATTGCCAAACTCGTACATCCATCTAGTTTCCTTCGTTGCGCTATGCCAAGAGATCGGGATCACTCCTGGTCTCGATTTCTTTTTCGCCTTATTTACTGTTACCGGTTCATTGAAGGAGCTTGCTTTGGTGGTTGCCAATCTCGCTAGGGCATCTGCTATTGTATTATCTGACCGATCCACCCCCTGACAACTGTGCGATGCGAAGTATGCGAGCTTATCCTTTACTTCGGCCAGATACTTTGACATTCTTGCCCCCCGAGCCTCATACTCACCCGACAACTACTTTACCACCAGTTGAGAATCACTGTAGATGACCAACTTCTGTACCTCCAAGCTCCGAGCCAACCGTATTCCTGCTAGGATGGCCTCATACTCTGCTTCGTTGTTTGTGGCCTTAAACTGAAATCGGATCGTCTGCTAGACTTTGAACCCTTCGGGACTTGTCAGAATGACCCCTGCTCCACTGATGTCCGAAGTCGACGATCCATCCACATACAACGTCCACGAGGTTGGCCTTTGTTGAGTTTTGGCCACGGTGCTCATGTCTGACTCTGTAAAGGAACACTCTACCACGAAATCTGCTAAGGCCATCCCTTTGATTACCGTCCGGGGATGATATTCTATTGCAAACTGTGTTAATTCCATCGTCCATACACCACCCAACCGATGATACTTACGGGCATGCAAAATCCTCTTTAACGGTGATCGTGTACACCACTATTAGTCGACCACGGAAATAGTGCTGAGCTTCCTATTTGGCAATTATTAAAGCATAGACGAACTTTTCGAGTTCGGGTATGTCGATCTCTGCGTCCCAAAGTACGTGGCTGACATAGTACACCGGGAACTACTTTCCTCCCTTGTCACGTACCAGTGCTGCCCCTACTGCCATCGGGCTCGCAGCCAAGTATAAATATAAGGGTTCTGAAGGGATTGGTTTCATCAGCAATGGTGTCGAAGACAGATATATTTTGATCCCTTGAAACGTATCTTCGCATTCCGACGTCCACTTAAAATACCCCTCATTTCACATGCCCACTACAACCCCAACTCACTTCTAGTTTCCTCTCCGTCCCATCTCCACCGTATCACTCAAGATTACCCCTAAATCATCAATTTCTCCTAAAACCCACCTCAAAATCCAATTGCAAGAAAAAAACCAAAAACCCATCAAGTTGCCGTCTCAACAAGTTGTCCCAATTCGTCAATTCCTTTTCACAGTCCTCCGCTAGAAATTCAAGCAGACTAGATGTTCATTTATGATATGAGGGTATAATTTGTAAAATTGTGGGTATCGGTGGTAGAATTATGTCGATAACCGGTCAGCTAGAATTTCCGGTAGGACATCGAGTTTGATTTTTAAATCTCAATCCTTGATAATTGTAATAGAAGGTGGAAATGGTATTTATCATTTTTAATCCATAACAAATAAATGCTATGTATCATTGCAAAATATATATATATATATATATATATATATATATATATATATATATACATCTTAATGATCCGTGCCCTTGCCCTGACACTATGGATAGTAGAATTTATCCCAAACTTTGAGCAGTCAGGATAAAAATTGTCATTATTATATGAAAATATCTATAGTAAAAATTTCATTTTTTTATAAGTAAAATGTGATAATTTCTTCTTTTTTATATTAATGTGATATCTATTTATTATTAATATGAGAAAATTATTGTGAAATTATCCCTTATATTTATAAAAATATTTATTAATATGAGAAAAGTATTGTGAAATTATCCCTTATATTTATAAAAATATTCATTTTCATATAATATTTTATAGTAAGATGGTAGTATTTTATCCAACCCAACATGGCAGCATGAGAGAGAGTTATTACCTTCAAAGTTTTTTGAAGGGTTAGATTTATCCCAAAGTTTTGATGGTCAAGATCTTTTAATATAGTTTTAGTAAGAAATTAAGTATGTTTAAAAACACTTTTATTTTATATATATATATATATATATATATATATATATATATATATTAAAATAACTCATGCCTTGCACGGGTATTAAACCAGTATTGCCTAAACTCGATTGTACCAGAACTATCAGAAAGTTAAATAATTATATTAAATCAATTTATAGAAATAACTCAAGAATGGAACAAAGTATACTAGCATGTCTACCACCCACATGTTTGCACATTTATTTTCCATAAAATTTTCAACTTCAATAAGTTATTTTTCTCAAAACTTACTTTAGATTTTATAAATTTTAGTGGTTAAGGATTAAGTTAATCTTAAGGAAAGTGGAGAAAGAATTCATTAATGGCGGGAGGAAAAGGTGAGAAAATCTACCAATACAAAATGTTCAATGTTCAATGTTCATTTAATAATATAAAAAATAAATAAAAAATTAAGTTAAACATCTTATAGTAAAAAACATAAATTGTCGAAAATGAAATACAGATTGATAATCTTACAGCAATATACAAATTCTAATATTGTATTGGGTGCACATAGAGGTAACATGTACATTTGTAGCCAACTTAATGTCGTGTTGTATGATTCACGTGTCACGAGTACTACCACACTAGAATATAAATATGTGGTATACTTGCTTAGTCTATGAAGACCACATAAACATGAAGAATGTACAATTAACGTGTGACATGAGTACTTCCAAACTCAATACCTTTTCAATTACATCAATTTTTGCAACACTGCATATAAATTTATGTAAAGAACAAAAAAACATGAACATTTTTCAACGCATACGTAGTGCAGTCATTTGTTTAGTTGAAGATTTACATATCAGAGAAGTAAAACTAATCCCCCCCTACCCCCCCCCCCCCCCCACCCCCACCCCCAATCTAGAGAGTTGCGACTACGTAATGTAAAGAAATATCAAATATTAAACTGACCATATATATACACCACATTTCAACCACCAAATTTATAATCCATGATAAACTTTTACCACGACTATGAGCTCTATCAACTACTCCACGACCTCTTTATGAAATAAGAGACTCGTAATTGTCTATTACTCTATTCTATTTAGCCAGCATACCAGCTGTTACTGATCTGGTGGCGTGTAAAGTCCAACTTACACATATAACATTAAAAACATAAAACAAAATTCCATCAATATAATCTATCAACATTTATCTACAAACGGGATATCTTATGAATAAACTGAAATAGTTAAGAGAATAAGAGAAGGTAGAAAATCTAGAACCAGAGTTACTAAATATTCTCATAAATCTAGCGAATCACGTATTAGGTACTCTTACTTGCCAATACTCTAAATTTTAACATACCAAAAATTTTATTTGTTATTTAACTATAATTGCACAAATATCAATATTATAACTTAGTATTGGATGCTCAAACATTACATTTATACTAAAATATTTATAAAACAATCAACGTGTTGATTCAACTAAAAATTTTCTACAAAACTTAGGTTTATTACATTTAAATTTTAAGAGAGTTTTTAATTATAAGAAGTTGTATAAAGCGTATCGCATTTTAACTATATATCGTACCACGTACACGTATTCGTATAACATCATGAAGCGTAGCACGTTTCAGTTTCAGCTAACACTGTCTACAACTACATTATGTATAACATGAAAATAGTATAATTACAAAAATCAAGAATCAATTTTTTATATCATTTCAACAATTCAACTATAATTCTTTTCTAGTTTCCCCAAAATAAATAAATTATAATTCTTTCCCTCTTAATTATTCTTTAATTGGCTTCATCCTTCATTAACTATATACATATACAAACTAAAATTATACCCAAAAAACAAAAGAAAAAAAACTAGAAAATAAGATAATTTTCAATTTCCTATTTCTTTGCAATTAACATAAATTGTGCACTTTTTGTGACGATTTGATTGTTTGAGTTGTGATTCTGGAGACAGAATCCTTGTAAGGAGGGAAAGATGTAACAATCCGATATTTCAAATTGTAATTTTAAATATTTATTGAATTATATAAATATTTATTTGAGGTGTTTATTGTTGAATAAATATTTATTGATGTGATGGTTGTTAATAAATAGTTATGAATCTAAATTTATTAGATAATGTGCTAAATTAAATTAATTTATAATTTAGAGAGTTGTAATATGACATGAGGTGTTATATTGTTGATTAATAATTTAAAATGGTATGTTAAATTATTAAATAAAATTATAATTTTGTGATATTTGTTAAAGTGGGAAACTTATTTAAAATATAGTGTGTATAATTAATTTATTTGATTAATATTGGATATGGAAATTAAAATAAATAAGATGTAATTATAAATTATAAACTAAATTGTTTAAAGAAATAAATTAAAGGAGTTTAATCTAGTTTTTGCCAAACAAGGCTTAAAATATTAAGTTTTTAAATTTTAAAGGGTTTTGCCAAACAAAGCCTTATGGCTTTTGGATTATTAATTTTGAATTTTGAATTATAAATAAAATAATAAATACTGATATAATTATAGCTTATACGTTATAAGTAGTAACTGACATTATATTAAGTTTGTCATATTATAGTTTATCAGTTTTATTTTTACGCTTAAGTGAGTATTGGTTTACGTGACTTGTTATTTGCTAAGCCTAAGATTACAGAGAGAGTTGAGAGAATTGAGAGAGAACTTAAGCAGTTTCCAGCAACTTCAGTATTTGGCAAGGATTAACAAGCTAATAGAAGGTATTTTCCCTAATTATATATGAATATGTATATACGAGGTTACGGCATGAAGCTTCAAACTCTGTGAATTCAAAATTTTGAAATCTTGTTATACAACTGATTATGGTGATTGTGTGTGTTTGGGATGCTAGAGTCTATGTTTAAACAAGGAGATTGCATGCTAATTTCGTATAATAGTAGAAAAATAATGACAGTGTATGTTTTTATGAATATTTTCTCATATGACTTATGTAAGTACCAATTTTGATGGTCAATTCGTATGCAAAACTGTAAATTGAGTCTTGTTCATGCTAGTTCATTAAGAAACGAAGATAATGTAGTTTGAACTCAGTGATTTGGTGAAGAATTGAGATTACAGTGATGATTTTTATCTAAGGAACTCAAAAATGAAGTTTGCCTGAAACATGCATTTAAAATTATACTAGTATAATTGTTGTTGCTATGGTGCCAATGATAAAAAAGCTTGTTAATTTCTTGTGGGTCCCTAGGCTTTGTGTATGGGCTTGACTACATACAGCCCCACAATCTGAGAGACAGTGAAATCGCTACATCTGCCGGACCCTGGATGCCGTGGTAGCTTAGCTTTATGATATGTTAATGTGTCGATGTGTAATAACATGGTTAAAAGCAGAATGCGTACTATGTGATTAGTAGTTTCAAAGTTTCAAATGATTAGTAAGTGATGAGCGTGGTATATTAGAACTTAGTGAGCGGGATGAATAGTAAAAGGTATTGTGAATGTTAACACTTGAAATTTCGATATTTGTATGGTAGCATAAGACTTGTGCTAAAATAATAAGTCTAACTAGAAATGAGTGTTATGTTGGAGCGTGAATGTTAGTATATCTAATAGATGGTGGTTCTAAACCTATGTGTAGGTGAGCGTGAGTTTAATATTATAGCTTACGCTCGAGGAAAGTTTCTAAACTTATCTTTTTACATTGAGCAAGCTCTCTAATTCTACTTTTACAATTGAAGCGAGTTTTCTAACTCTACACTTTCGTTGAACTAGTTCATTTATTACATTGTGCAAGTTTATTCTTACGATTGAGCAAGTTCTTGTATCTAGTTTGTTTATGATTTCTAAATCTTATTACGATATTGAACAATTTATTCTTGTCTTTAACTTGTTATCTAGCATGCAAGTTTACATATTACGATATACTCATGTTGAACAAGTTTTATCGTTTAAATTACTATTTGTTATACATGCTTAGTACTCGATTCTAAATAACCTTGGCTTAATATTGTTCAAGCAAGTGCGTTATGATTATTCGATGTTTATGCTATTAGTTTATTCCTAAAGCATGATCTTAATTTACAATGTCGATTAGGTTATGATTATTCCATAGCACAGCGTTATCAATATTGTATTGACTAATCCTTAGTTGATGGCCAGTTGAATTCTAAATTACCTTGAAATGTATCAAACCAAACTTACTTTAGTGCGGACTTGTACTCTAAATACTAAAGATGAATAACCTATTATTAGGGGATAATTTACAGCGTAGCATTGAAATGTTTGTGCCTGATACATTTATGCGAAGGATGATCTCCCCTAAGTCACGAGGTCCTTATAGTCTTATATTTATTAAAGTTGAAGTTGAAAGATTACTTACAACTATGGACATAGTTAAGTGGTCTTAAGACCCTCATATATATTTCTTATTTCGATTCCGGTTTTGGTTATCATTGATAGAGTACTATTCGGTTTTGATGAGCCTATTCATGAGAGTTATTATTATTGTTCTCTGTTGATTCATTGTTATATCAAGCGAGCACTTGTTTTGCTCACTCTTGCATAAATATAATTTTCTGACTAAAGTTGAGAAGGTAGGCGAACTTCTGACTAGCAAAGGAAAGGGAAAAATGTACAAGTGATGAAGACTTGTAATTTCATTTATTGTTATGATGATAGATTTATATTTAATGATGTGTTGTAATAATTTTATTTCCGCACTTAAAATAATGTTAAGGTTAGACAACCTAGGATGTTTTGTTTTTGAATTTAGTGATGTAACCCTTTTAAAGGGAGGATTTATGGTTTAAATGTTATTTTATTTGGGTAGATAGTACGAATGAATGGAAAGTGAACACCAAGTCTTGTGGGAATGAAGTACCTAGATTTGGGGGTGTCACAGGTTGGTATCAAAGCTTTAGGTTATGAACCTTAGGTGGGGAAAATCCTTAGGAAGTAACCTTTGAAAAGATAGTGATGATAAACTCTTATCGAGTTTTAAGGAAAAAGTAATAAAACACTTATGTGCTTATGTGATTATAACTTATGTGCTCGTGAGTGTCGAGTAGTAATGATTAGTAATTAAAACTTAAAATTTGGGTTTGCGGGATGGCTAATGTGGGAGAATCCGGTTAGGTTAGGGAGGAAGGTTCCCGGATGCCTGAGAGGAGGAGCCTCGAGATATTGGTGGTTTGGGAGCGACTCTCGCCACGAGAAACAACTCCGTTGGTCACGGTAGTTGAGCGGAGAGAATACGATGGGGATGATGAGATAGAGGCGGATGAGGAGGACCTGTGGAGTTTGCCATAGTTGGATGAGGAGAGCGAAGGAAGAGATTCCACTTAACTCGATTATGCGGTATATGCGACGAGGTATAGGACCACAATGTGGTACTTGAGATCTTGTCGAGGAGTTGCAAGAGATAGTAGGTGAACAACAAACCTCGATGGCACGGAAGGACGGCGAGATCCGGGGATCGAGAGGAGCGTTTGGATAATGTTGAAGAAAAGTGGTCCACGAAGGAGAGAACGAGCGAATGATAGCGAGAGATTGCAGAGTTGAAAAATAATTTGAAAGAGGAATCTACTAAGAGGGTAAGAGCCGAAGACGAGTACGAGGAAGCTTATCAATGAGCCGGAATAGTAGAGAGAGACGCACTAGCAAAGAGGATGAAGATGAAAGAGATGAATAGTGTTTTTAACACCGTGATCAATCGAGCTCAAGATCGGGTCATGTGTTATCCTATTTAGTTCGAGACGCCATCGTTACATATTAGATCGTCGAACAATGTTAGAATTATGGAAGAGGGCGTCGTAAGGCTATCTGACATTTTAATAGGACGTCGTAAATATAATTATTATGTGATTAGTGAGTAAATAAGATGTAAATCACGGGTATGACATAACCAATAGGATGTGATGATAATGAAGTTATCCTGCAACTTTTTGTAGTTAGGGAAGTAATGTAAATAGCGGTGATGCTATTATTTTGATGTTTCTAAAAGATTATGAATGAATAAAAGTTATTATTTTATTCAAAGTGTTATGTGTTATGTGGTAATTTTTTCGATGTCTTGAGTTGAATATATAATACTTAAAAGGTTGAATAGAATTTAATGGGTGTATTTTAATAGAAAATGCCTCCAAGATGTCAACCACGAAAAAGGAACCTTGAGAATAACAACAATCTTTGAGGATAATCTGTTGACAATTAAATAGCGCTTCTTGTGGGGAGCATTATAGAATCGACCCACAGAATCAATTATGACATTTAAGGACTTGAGGCGGTTAGGCCACCAGAATTCCATGGGTCCATGAATCCGGTTGAGGCACTGACACGGATTATGGAAATAGAGAAGGTTTTCGATGTTCTTAGGGTAGGAGAGAGAATCGAGAAGATTGCTTTTGTAATATTCATGTTGAAAGCGAGAGGTGAGTTATTGGTGGCAAGCTAATAAAACCGAGGAGGTCGAGGGGTAATGTCTTGGGAAAGGTTCAAGGAAATATTCAAAATTTTGTCTTTGTTATATATTTATTCAAAAATGTTCCATTGATATGTGGTCAACTAAAATTAGAACTCCCTTTTAACTATTGTAACATTTGTACGATTCTCCGGGCTTGATTGATCATAAGCATGTTCTATTTTTTAGGCCCCTTTGGGTTGATATAGCGATGAAACTTAGATGTATGTGGTTACGGGTTTCTTTATACTTTATATCTTGATATATTTGTAAAGTACGTAAAATGAGCAAAGCAGTTAAGGCTCGATTAAAAGGGCTCGCTCGACTAAAAAGTTCGATTCGAGCTCAACTTGAAATATAAATGAGTCAAATATGAGCACATTTTAAAGTTCGATAAATTACTCGAACCTCCTCAAATTATAATTTTCTATTGATACTCAGATCATTTTCGTTGAAAAAGTCCAAACTGCTCGGACTCGATTCGGAATCGTGCTCGACTCGGTAGCTAAATGAGCCTCGATCAAACCTTTATTTATACTCGATAAATTTTGTGAACCAAATCTGAGCAACTCAATACTCGGATCGACTTGGTTCGTTTACACCCTTATATATTTGGGATTGAGGGAATTACTTTGCAGAAAAAGAAAATTGTTTCAGTCAACCTTACATTTGTTGACCCAATATTTTATTTATTGATTCTGTAGTTTATAATTTTATATATATACTTGTGCGGTTACTCATGTTTCTATGCTATTATTCGTTATGATAAATCAGGTCTTGAAGTTGATCGTTTGGCGGCCATGGTAGAAAAATATAAGGTATATTTAGTGATGGGTGTAATAGAGTGATGGATATACACTCTATTATCTTCATCCTTTTTTTGATTCAAAAGGTCATTACCTTTGAAAGTTAGCGAAAACTCATGCCTACAACATTGGGCGCATCATACGGGGCTTTGGGGATGGATCTATGGTTCGAGTTTTGAGACTTGATTGGAAAAATTGGTGCCACCATATCTTTGGGAAAAGCAGAATGCCACTTCTAAGGACAACGATGTGTGGTAAAGGTTAGTATTTGATCTTTGGAACATATATTTTGTCAATCATTCTTCTGTTTGGCCTCTGATGGGTTTAAAACATCTCTTCTATGTAAGCTCCTCTATGTAAATAACTTTTCATTTTTAGTCTTTTTAATCGGTGTGGAACATTTCTCAAACCTTGATAAATGGATTTTTGGAAAGGAAAAAAATTTTAAGACTTCAAATTTAGAAGTTACGTATGTAAGTAGATTCATCACATGCATGCATTTCTCCTCTCTCTCCTCTATATATTCACATATATATATATATATATATTCACACACACACACATATATATATATATATATACACACACACACACACACACTTTAATGCTCACTTTTATTTGCAATATGGTTGAAACCAATGAAAAAACTCTAGATCGATATTACTTGGATCATGGTTTGATATAGGAGGCAAAAATGGGAATGGAAATCACATTCACAAAATTTATCTTTAAATTGAATTCATAATGAAATTCTTGAGAGTAATTTTATTAACATGTCTGACATCAAAGAGTGATAAGATTTCTTGTATACATAAATTGCATAAAAATCGCAATAAAATATTTTTCACTTATATTTTATACTTTAAAAGAGGGTAAAAAGTGTCAAACCTATATGTTGGGCCATAATCCTTTTCCTTATTGGGCCAGACTTAATGGGCTCCTCCCTTGGATCATGTTAAGCTAAGTCCTGATTGGTTCGAATGGTTTGGGCCCAGTTACTTGATCATTTTATTGAGTTCTTTCGGTTGGATCAGGTCACTTGGGTCATTTCCATTATTTGGTCTTAGTCATTGAATTGGCCCATTATACAAATTGTCACCTAACCTAACTTTGACCAGTAATCATTATATGCAGTGACGGTTGACTATTGTATGTGACCACCTTTACGCATGGCATTAATGAGGATGGGACTCGGATGATGGCCGTGGTGGCAAATAGTGGCGATGAGGTGTGGAAGTGAAATTTGCTTACTTTCCATTTGAAATGACCGAAGTGGGGAAAAAAAGGTGTCGAGATGATGGGTGTACGATGGCAAGGGGAGTGGAGTATCGTGGGGCTAAGATCACATAAGAGGGTAAGTAACACATTCATTCATTATTATTATTCTATATCTCGGGCATTAGATAATATTTTCTCTCCAATGTTGACCTTGTAATCGCTTTGTCTTGACTCTCGCGCCGGGAGCTATCCCTCGGCGGTCGGTAGTCAAGCTTTTAGTGTTAACTTGTTGGCTATGCGGAATGTTGGGCCGCGTCTTGGTGATTGGGGCGTGGAGAAAGATCTTGGCGTTAACATTGGCGCTAGAAGGAGGTTGAGTTCTAGTGTCACAGTATTTTTCAATCATAGGGTACGTGTTTGTTCTCGACGGTATTCATGGTGAAGAGTAGAACACCTACACGAAGAGGCGTAGAGGTGCCGGTGAATCGACACCACGAGTGTGTCATCGAGGATCATTTGGGACCAACAATAAGTGTTCATCATGCTAGCACGGCGTCCAAGCGATCACTGAAGATTTTTTGGTCGAAGGCGGTGGGCAAAAGGCTAAGCGTGAGCTAGTTTTCCCCGACGGATAAAGCGTCAGCATGCGGTTGGAAGCGAGTAGAAGGCACTTCGCCTAGAACTCGTCTAGAGAGGACGGGACGAAAAAGCTTCACGTTGGCTAAGATGGCGGATGAGGCGGATAGAGCTATGGAAGTACTCGTGAAAACTGACGGCGGGATATAAGCGAAGCGGATGGCGGATGGCGAGTTGAGAGATGAAGAGCTCGGTTATAATCGGTCAGAAGAAGCAAGGACAAAGTGGGAAAGAACACATTCATTCGGGGACGAGATTCTCGAGGTCGAACTCGAGAGAGAAGAAGATCAAAGCCTACTACCCAAAGATCGAAAAGGTGCGTCACCTTATCGATTCTAAGGAATAGAGGTCGAGAGAGAAAGAAGAGGTCGATCCGGAGATCACACTCACGAAACCACAAAGAAAGCCCTTGTTGTTGCACATTCTCGCCCGTAGTGCGAGCTCAAAGACAAGCATATCTAGAGATCGTACTCACGAGAGTCTCTTGAGGTACACCACCTGTGGACACTCGTCATCGCGAAGCCCTTCTAGAATTGAAGGCTTTATTGTAAAAAGCGGTCTACTCGGAGGAGGAAGAGTCATGGGAAAAAAGCATAATCTCAACGGAAGGTGTAAAGTATACGGTCGAAAGTTAAAAGAACCGGAGCGACTTGCAGGAAGTACAAAAATGAAGGATACTTGGAAAGAAGGTATTCCCTTTTTTGCGGAGATTCTTAAGGAAAAAGTTGACCCCACCAAGAAGTTGCCCACATGAGAGTTATGATGGATCGGGGATCCTATGACCCGCGGTCGAGCGTTTGGCCGGTGATGGATTATTATGACTTTAGCGATCTTTGCTAAGTGTCATACTTTTGTCATAACACTTTCGGAAAGGATGCCGACGATTGGATGGGGACTTTGCCTTGATTCAATTTCATCTTTGGCGGGACATATGCGATAAATTTCATGCTCGCCGGGGAGCAACAAAAGAAGGGAAAACCAAGCTGGTTCGTTGGCTCAGTTAAGCGTTTTTGAATGAGTCTTTGGGCGATATGTGAAGAGGTTAAAGTGAAGCGATCGGCCAGTAAGCGGACACTGAGCGATCTCTGGCCAGTTGATTACATTTTGAATGGGTTAGATCTGGTCAAATCGGAGAAGTTGGTGAAGAAGTTAATGTTTCATCACAAGAAGAGTCTTCTTTGAAGCCTTCGATAAAGTGAAGGTTATATCGTGGTGGAAAAAGCCGTGGGGCTGACCTCAAGCGTCTGCTTGGAATGACTTAAGGAGGCGGTCGGGATAGAAGCGATAGAGACGAGAAAAAAGAATGAAAGGAATAAAGACCGCTACGAAGGCGGGTCGAAGAAAGTATAACAATTGGAGCAGGGGTGGAGGGCGTTAAATCCGCTCCGACCCGAGAGAGTGAATAGGGCATTACCACACTTTCAACACGAGCGGGGATTATTATCTTGGATCAAATTAAGAATCAACCTATTTTGAACCACCTCGAGATAACATTAAGCGGGAAAGGATTTCTCGTAAGTATTGTGATTACCATCAAGCTTGGTCGTGATACAATGAAATGGTGTGCTAGTTTGAAGGACTTTATTGAAAGAAAGGTACTGGCGGGGCTTTGATTGGTATGTGGTTGCGAGAACTAATCCTTGGCGGGAATGAGGGCTTATTCCGTAAGCTTAACCCGATTCGACCAAGTGTTGCCGGCTCGGAGCGACTTCTGAGGCTGCGTGGTAGATGTCATCACTAGGGTGCCACTTGCAAACTTCGTTGGAAAGAAGCGGCAGAAGCTACTTGGATTGGTTATGTCGATGGCGGTACCCTCCCGTGGCGGACCGTATTCAATCTGTAATCTCTTTTCTTGATGAAGATTATCCTTGAAGTCATCGAACATACGAGGATCTTTGGTCTTGTTGCCTGAAGTGGGTTCGATTGGATATGAAGCGGATGATGGTAGATAATGGGTCTTACGTAGATATTACGTATGCCACGCTTATCATAGGATGCACCTAGATGGGCGAAAGATGGAGAATGGGACATGAGGCTCCTCTATATGGTTTTAGTAATGACCCGGTCGAGGTGGTGGAACCATTGAATTACCGATCATCTTGAACGGCCCCCAACGGTGAAATTATTTGCAAATTTTATGTTGTGCGTATAGATTACCTTATAATCTTTATTTTGGGAAGGCTGCTTTAATTGCTTTGCAATTTGTGACCTCTATTCCTCATTTCAAATCAAATTTCCTACGGCTCATGGAATTCGGCGAGGTGAAAGGGACTTGGATCTAGCTAGAAGGTGTTATAGGAGCAGCTGTGATCACTTCGGGAGTGGGAGTATCGAAGCGAAGCGGACCATGACGATAGAGATCGAACCCTTCACGAGAGAGTAGTTCGAACAGATTGGTCATACCCGGTGAAGAAAGCGGAGGAGATAGAGCTCATCCGGGCAAGGAGAACAGAGGCGGTGAAAATAGGTTGGTCTGCCGGAACCTCTGGATGAACCTCATGGAGCTCACTGCAATGCTATGTTGATATTTTCGCATGGGAGCCTCGAAGACATGCCGGGGAGTAGCGGGGATATCCAGCGAGCATTGGGTGGAGGTAGACCCATCAAAAAGCGGTCCGAGCAGAAGAGGAGGATTTTCGCTTTTTGAGCGTCGTGAATAATTGATGAAGAGA
Source organism: Panax quinquefolius (assembly GCA_020205615.1). NCBI lineage: Eukaryota > Viridiplantae > Streptophyta > Magnoliopsida > Apiales > Araliaceae > Panax > Panax quinquefolius. The sequence goes on from CM035157.1 coordinate 73,793,229, forward strand.
TTGCAAAATTGTTGGCAGCTGACTTCATCTTCGAGATTGACTACCCACAATGGATGGCGAATGTGGTGCTGGTACAGATGCAAAATGGTAAATGGCGAGTCTGCATCGACTACTGCCCGACCTAAATAAGGCTTGTCCAGAAGGATTTCTACCCTCTACCCCACATCGACCAACTCATCGATGCCACTTGAGGTATTCTTTGTTAAGTTTCATTGGACGCATTCTCTGGATATCATCAAATTTCCATGTGCAAGGAGGATATACCAAAGACGGCGTTCATAACGCATCGTTCGGTATATGCCTATAAGAAAATGACTTTCGGCCTCATCGATCCGGAGCCACATGCGGAGGATGATGAACCGTGTCTTGAGATATTAGGTGGGCGAGGGAATGTGGAGGTGTCGTGAGGCGACATGATTGTCAAAAGCATGTTGGTGCATAAACATCTGGATGATTTAGAAGAATGCTTTAGAGACAATTCGTCATCCACAATTTGAGATTGAACCCCACTAAGTGCACCTTGATCTGAAATTTGGCAAATTTATGGGTTATCTTGTCGATCGAGAGAGGAATTGAAGCCAATCCGAGAGAAGATTCAGCGATCACGAACATGAAGACTCCTCGGTCATTTAAAAGATGTTTAAGCGTCATTTGGAAGGATTGCGACTTTAAGGAGGTTCATGTCAAGTCGGCGGAAAGATGTCTACCATTCTTTGATACGTTGAAAAGTAGAAGAATCAAAGACATTCAATGGACTTGGTGTGAGGATGCCTTCGAGCATCAAGTCCTACTTATCTTGGCGCCTTTGTTGGTGAAGCCGACTCTGCTTGAACCCCTATATTTGTACTTAGCGACTAGTTCGTTGGCGGTAGGAGCAATTTTGGTGCGTGAAGTTGAGAGTATGACACCGGTTTATTATGTAAGCCGTGTCCTTCGGGATCTTTGAAACAAGGTGCGAACATTGAAAGTTTGCTTTTGCTTTAATAAGCGCTAGTGAAAGCTTAGGCAATACTTCGAGGTAGATTGGTAATAGTATATATAGATCGACCTTTGAAAAGAAGATTATGGGCAAACACGAGGTATCGGGGAGATTATTTGCATGGACGATGGAGTTGTCCCAATTTTTCATTGAATATCATCCTCGAATCGCCATCAAAAGGCAAGCCTTGGCTGATTTTGTTGTTGAATGCTTTCGTTTTGGTGATGAAGTTGTGAAGGTGAAGGATCAGACGAAGCGATTCGCGATTCTTAATGAAGCGAGTTTCGTGGGCCTATTTGTATGCGGATGGGTCTTCTACCTGCAGACGTCGATGGGCGTGGATTATTACGGCGAGTCGGGAGGATTCAGAGTGCGCCGAGCCATGATTCAGATTCAAAGCGACAAACAACGAAGGTGAGTATGGAAGTACTTACGGGGTTATAGTGGAAAAGAGTCTTGAAGTCAAAGAATAATCATCTTGATGATTCTCGGTTAGTCGTTAAGCAACTTTCTGGGGAATACGAAGCTCGAGGACCAAAAATGATCAAATATCTAGCAGAATTGAAGGAACAACTTTAATATTTCCAATCCTACGAGTTTCAGGGGGTCGGGCGTAATAACAATTCAATTGCTGATGCACTCTCCAAATTAGCCACTACGGATGTTAACGTCTTTGATGGGTCGGTTTATTTAGAAACTTTGCAACATCTAGTGTCCATTATGAATCGGTGATGTGCATTGGCCAAACCAGCTATTTGGTTGACTCCATATATAGAGTATCGGCGGATGGCGTCTTACCTTGGATCGGATGCTTGCCAAGAAAATCAAGTATAAAAGTGCTAATTTTGTTACGATTGATGGGGATACATTAGAAAGGCTTTCTCATCTCCACTCTTGAAATGCTTTCGACTCCATCTGAAAGTGAATATGCTCTTGAGGGAAGTACATGAAGGTATCTGTGGTGACCATATGGCGGCTAAGTCATTAGCTTATAAAGTACTTGACAAGGGTACTCTTGGCCTACCATCTTCAAAAAGCATGTTGAATACGTCAAAGAAGTGCGAGAAGTGTCAACTCAGCGGTCAGATCCTACATCGACCACGGAAGAGCTATACTCGATCTTATCTCCTATACCCTTATTTATGCAGGGGGTTGATATCTGGGTCCACTACAGAAAGGCAAAAGGTCAAGTCGGTTTTGTTATAGTTGCCATCGACTATATGACTAAGTGGGTGAAAGCAAAACCACTTAGGTTAATAACGAGAATAGGAATGCTTGAAATTTTTGAAAGAATCGGTAGTATTTCATTTGAGGATTCCTAAGGTGGTTATATCGGACGATGGGACGTCGGTTTGTGGGATCAAAATTTGAAGCATTTTTGAAAAAGCTGGGGATTGACACGAGAAAGACTTGATGGCTCATCCACGGTCGAATGGACAAGTTGAAGTGACCAATAGAGCGGCTTTGAATGGGATTAAGCAGCAGATTGGATGAAGCCAAGGCGAGATGGCGGAGGAGCTACTTAGCGTGTTATGGGCTTATCGAACTACTCAGAGGACTTCTGACAGAGGATTCACCTTTTAGGCGGCCTATAATGCGATGCCTTAGTCAGTTGAAATTGGATCTCAAGTCTTGGTCGACCGATTCAGAGAGATCTACAATGAGGAAGGGCTTAAGGCCAACCTTGATTTGCTTGAGAAGTAAGAAGCTTGACCTTAATCAGTTGGCGGACTATTAGCGAAGAATGGCCAAACATTATAACAAGGGGTAAAGTTTGAAGGTTGAAGTAGGAGATTTTGTCCTCGAGAAAGCCGGAAGCATCTACACCTCGAGAATTTGGGAAAATTTGTTGCTTAAGCTGGGAAGGATAGTATGAAATCCTTTGAAGTCTTAGAAGCAGGAACTTATCGATTGAAAGCATTAGATGGGTCAGACAATTAAGAATACTTGCCAGCGCTTTTGGCGGGGCTTAGGAAGTATTTTCGGTAAAAATGATGTCGATACATTGGAAGTACTGTAAATATTTATGTCATCATCGATAAAGTTCCTTTTTCTCGAACAAATCTTATCTTCATTGCTAATTGGTTAACCCGGAGTTAGGAGGTTTAGGTGGACTCATTTGGCCATTCGATGGCGACCTTTTCGGAGTGGTCCTTATGAGTTTATCGGGGCCCTTACGTGGTAGAGGCAAGCGTCGTTGAGTGTTAGAAGGTTGGGTGGACTCGGTTGGCCATTCGATGGCGACCTTTTACCGAGTGGTCCCTTATGAGTTTATCGGGCCCTTCGTGGTAGACAAACGTCATTGGTGTTAGGAGGTTCGAATTGGACTCATTTGGCCATTCGATGGCGACCTTTGGCGGTGGTCACTTAGACCTTGTCGAATAGCCCTTACGTGGTAGGCAAAGTGTCATCTTTAAGAGGCGTTTGTCGAGCCTGCGTGGTAGGTAATTATCGACACTTAGACCTTGTTAGGCCCCTTGGGGTAAGTGAGTGTCATCTTCGTTAATGGGACCTTAATCGAGGCCCTTACGTGGTAAATGAAAGCGTTGTCCTTTAGACTTTATCGAGAGACCCGCCCGTGGTAGGCAAATGTCATCTCTTGGTTTTATTAGGCCTTTAAGGTAAACAAATTCCTAATGAAGCAGAATCATCTCATACTTGATAACTAATAAGTATCCCTTTACTTTATTACCTAAATTTTTCTAAGTGTAGGAGTTGAATACCTCATTCTTTAACTTCATCTTATACATTATATGACATGTTTAGTTGTTACTTTGGTTCGGGTTGACCATGAGGCGATTTGTGCATTTTTTGATTAAATTAATATTGGAGTATTGGCGGAAAATAAATAAATGCAGAAGTCATAAGGAATGAAACCGTTCTTCATTGATATTTAATCTAATTACAATATTAGATAATTTTTTAAGTCTATGAATTAAAGAAAGAAAAAATAAAAAAACAAGAACATCGACTTGAGGCACCATCTTAAGTCGATCTGAAGAATCGAGTAAGGATGGATCCGGGTTGGCTATGAACGACTTCTCCTTTGCCCACGACTTGGCGAGCTCGTAACTTTCTTAGAATATATCTTCATTATCTCCCAGTTGATTTCGTCAGAAGTTAGATACTCTTCACGTATTTGTTTGAAGGTCATGCCGGTTAAAGGAGGCCCAAGGTCGAAGAGCCTTGAGTTCTCGGATTTCTTCTTGAGTTTGAGCCAGCTTTATTCATATGACCCAGTCTCTGCGCCTCCGGCTTATGGATGGTCTTGAGTCGGGGATCTTAGCATCGACGCTTTAATTCCTCGATCTTCTCCATCCTTATCTCGGCTCCTCTGAAACCGAGTCGATGTTCATTTGGCGATCTCCTCGTCTTTGTACTTTGATTGACTTTAGCTCTTCATTGGAGGGCCTTCATATCTCCCTTGCTTTGAGCTAACTCTTTTTGAAGCCCTTCATTTTATGAAGAATGCATTCACGTTGAGTCTTCTCCTTGCTTGGCCCAGAGACTTGAAGGGCATTCTCTCCTTCCTCGGGGCCTCTTCTCTTCTCAACACTGTTCATCTTTACTTGCTACAAGGCCGTAGCGTCCTACTGGAATTCATGCATCTGCCTCTCTTGACGGCGAAGATATTCCAAGAGTATGATTGTGGTAGATTGAAGATCATGATGAATGACCTTTTTTGAAGAAGCAGATCGGTGAAGCAAAATGACAAGGATTGAGGATTGAAGGATTAGTACTTGGTTTTATCCACGCCCAAGATACCTCAAAATAATAAAAGTGGTGTCTAATAGAGAATGATCCAGAAACATGGATCGATTGAGGCCAGTACCGGAATGGATGTTTTCGTCATCCAGAAGCACTTGAATTCTGTCGGTGAATGAAATTAAGTATCACGTGAATAGTCACAGTATCACGTGAATAGTCTTGAGTAACGTGAATAGTATCTCAAACACCAAAAGATAGAATTTCCAAAACATCTTGAACCGTGAAAAGTACTATTGAAAATGCGGCCTTTGTGAATAGGCCCTCGTGAATGGAAGCTTTATTGAAGGATGGATCGCAAGGAATAGAAATCAATGAATAGTAACCCCGGAAGGATGAAAAAGTTCTGGGGTGGTAAATAATTTATGATCTGACAGATAAATTATTCTTTTTGAAGAAATCGTATCAGGATGAAAAAAGATAATATGGCTGGAATCGAAGGATGGTACTTCTAATTTGAAACAGGATATAGGCTATGATCTGTGATCTTTTTGACCCATAGCAATGCTCAAAGTATACTCAGAATAAACACAAATATCTATTTCGATGTATAGGGAAAGGCAGTTTAAATTAAAATTGGCGATTTTCAAATCTCACTAAGCACTTACATTTATAGGAAAATACTGAGAACACTTGCATAGAGAAAGTTTAATATAATATTAATATAATTATACAAATTTTCCTTGGCCCACCTTTAAGATGTAGTTTCAGCCAGCAAACACATGTTAATGATGTCCAAAAAAATAAAAAAACGTTTTTCTTATTTTAAATAATTTAAACTTCCAAAAATCGGTGTTGTGGAGCTTGAACTTCAATAATTCGCAATAAATAGCCCTTTCATCAGAAGATTCGAATCTCACTTGAGGTTTTATAGAAATTCAATTATCTACAACACCGGCAGAAGAAGTTTTCCCAAAATTCAAATCAGAAATTGGCCAGAAATCCCTGAAGCAGACGATTTTACAAATTGCATCAATCAAATTTAAATTCGATAATTGAGGTTCCTTAGGCACCGCAAAACATGTATTAGAAACATTTAATGCTACAAAAATACTCTTCCTCCTAAATATACTCATATATCCCACGATACATTTGTAAAAAATATCACAGATTAATATATTATTAAAATAATATATTTAAATAGAATATTTATAGAGAAAAAGATAAAATATTAATTTTCCATGATTGTCATTTAAAAATTTTCTCCATCTATATCCACATAAAATCAATATTTTTCCTCATCATATAAATCAATAATTAATTATTCACAAATAATGATAATACGAGAAGAGTCACAATATTGACAACCATTGACGGTTCCAGGAAAGAGAACTTTCAGTAAGAATTTCTTATGCTACTGGCGTAGCGATTAGGTATTGACAATACTCCATGAAGCGAACTTTACTAGACATTTACTTAATAATGTTATCTAATAATGTGTCGGATAATATGAATTATTGCTTACGATAATAAAAGATCTTGTGTAATGGTAATTAATGAAACAAGCAATGATACTCTAAAATATCATGTAACCAATTAATAACTTCGGTAAAATCTTTGAGCATTTAATTCACGCCTTGACATTATTGAGTAATTAATGTACTACGTAAGAATCGATAATTGGGTGCAATACCTGTGTATTCTTGTTCAACAATGGCGTATTAGTGTGTTTTAACCACAAGAATCATTCCAGCGATACTTAGCGGTAACAACTACGTAGTTGTTAAAAACCAACTTATATTTATGCGTTTTTCTTCTTCATCAATCGCTTTTTTCCGATTGCTGGGGAACCCCACCATGGGCTGTGGCAAATAAATGCTGATATTCATTCCAAATGATCACGAATATTCCGACCAAACCGAATATTCCCAAGCAATGATGAATGTTTATAACCACTTGCTTATTTTTGAAATATTTGCATATTTAACCCATAGCTTATCCACATTAATCAAATCTGTACTTACTATTTCAAAATAATAAATAAAATTCCTTTTTATTTAAAAATTTGAGG
>CM035157.1:73800083-73957688 GCA_020205615.1 Panax quinquefolius
CCCAAAATAGGTCCATTCCATCCAACCCATTCTCGAGTCGCCAAATACATGGTATTTAAAAACAACTACAACTTTATTACAACAATTGTCGTGGCAAAATACAACAACACATATGTCGTGAGTTCGATACAAATATATACCAACAGAAGACGCCACAATGACACCTTACATAAAGGTATAGTCAAAACCTGCTTTTAGAAATTAGAATCTTTTGGGAAGTGCTCAAGGAAACCTTCATACATGGGAGGCCATGCTTTTAGGTTACGGTAGATATCATATGGCCACGTAATTATCCTCGTCAACCTAATAAACCCCAAAGAAAACGAGAAGATTACTATCATATTCTTCCCAATGGTGAGTCTTCTTCGACATATCATTATCTCTCATCGCCTCTAATTGGGTATTATACTCCAAACAAACACCAAGATTATATAGTAGTGCTTGTAAATATACTCAAAGAAGTGAATGAGCACAACCATGTTTTATGATAACACGAGGTCAGGAGTGTATGTCATTAGACATCTTGTATGATAGTGACAAAACACCCTTCCAAGTTAAATTCACCTCACCTCAACATCTATAGACCACCACTTCATTCCTCGCTATCCCCGCTTCGAATCCAAATTTACACTTTTATTACCCGAAAGGAATTAGAAACAAAAGGGTGAGTACAACTAGCTCAAGAAAAAATATTATGACTAAAGATAAATAAATTATCAATAGCCTTCATCAAGAATAAATCGTAGATTTAGAACATACGGTAGATGATAAAACTTTTCAACCATAGTCATGCAAATGAATGAGCAATCCATTAGAAGAGTCAAACAGACTATAAAGTCTATTGCCTTTCCATGTTAAAAATCCACCAACAATGTTTTATCCCCGTAACATCAATCAACAATTTCGCCCACAATCACGTATAATTCATAATCGTAATTGTAGTTCTAAATTCTTTCCTCATCCAAGACAAAGATAATTTTCATCACTTGTCTTTACCTAAACATCAAAGATCATGGTTATACCAAATCACAGCTCCTCGCTCATAATCATACTATTAAATTCATCTTCGCACTACTAGCCAAAGATATTCATCAACATTTCATCTTTACACTACAAAGCAAAGATATTCAACAACGCGTCATCTTTGCATTACAAGCCAAAGATATTCATCAATAATTCATCTTTGCACTACAAAGCCAAAGATATTCAACAATATGTCATCTTTGTGATTACGAGCCAAAGATATTCATCAATAATTCATCTTCGCACTACAAAGCCAAAGATATTCATCAACAAGTCATCTTTGCATTACAAGCCAAAGATATTCATCAATAATTCATCTTTGCAGACCACAAAGCAAAAGATATTCATCAACAAGTCATCTTTCAGATTACAAGCCAAAGATATTCATCAATAATTCATCTGCACTACAAAGCTAAAGATATTCATCAACAAGTCATCTTCAGATTACAAGCCAAAGATATTCATCAATAATTCATATCCATATTTATAACACCTTAATCCAAATGTTATAAATCACTTAGAAATCTCATAATCTAATATTATTAATATTATAATAATATTTTAATCATTTCTTAAACTTATAAACAATTTAATTAAATTGTTTACACTTTACTAATTAATGCATTTAATCATCATAAAATGCCAAAACTCATAAAATTTCATCACCAATAACCAAAACCCTCATCAAAAATCAAGATATACCTCATATATGATTCTCAAACCATAAAATCATATTTTCTAATTTTCTTACTTCACATAACATATTTAATTCATTTACTCATAACTAGTAACATTTTCATGAAAAATACCAAATCGGCCCAAAAATATTTCTTTTTCCGGGATTTAGCATAAAATAGTCCCATATTGAACATATATTTTTTCTCAAATTTTAAAATTCATTTACTATTTTCATATGGCCAAAACCAATTTAATATTTAAACATTTATCATAAATTGTACTTTTATCCAAAATTCAAATTCACAGAGTAATAACCGATATTATATAGATGTACTCTCAATAAAACTTTCATCAATTTTGGAGTTAACCGCAAGGAGTTATAAATAGTTACTTTTAAAATAGTCTTTTTCTCATAAAATCCATAACTCCTAATCTATACATCCAAAAATACCTCAAAATAATCATAGTGATGTAAAATTCAAGAATGATCAAAAAACATGGATACAATCAAAGCTAGTATCCGTAATAGATATTTTAGACTAAAAGAAAAATTTTCATTTTTCTTAGTGAATAGTGCCGATTCGTGAATAAATGCCAGATACGTGAATAAGACCGTATACGGAATAGTAACTCCGACACCAAAAGATAGAAATTCCACAAAAACATCTTCACGCTTCACATTAATAGTACTCGTGAATAAGAACTCGTGAATAGTAACTCATGAATAGTAACTCGTGAATAGTAACTCATGAATAGTAACCCCGACATGAAAAAGTTCCAAATTTGATAAAACTTCAGATCAATATTTCAAAGATAATGATATCAAGAAATAATATCATTTATTTAAAAAAATAATATCCCTTACTATCCCTTACCTCAAAAGAGCAAAGACTTGATCGGATATCTGATATGACGTCAAGGAAACTTTGCACCGATGAATATCAACTCACCAAGTATCTAAATACTCACAAAATACACTCAATAATCTAGAGAGAGAAAGAGAGAAAGCTTATGTTTTCGTGTGATTTTCAATTCTAACTTAGCCTCTATTTATAGGAAAATGTTAGTCTACCAAGGCATTTCGACCAGAATCTGATGGCTTTTACCGCTACTATTCCACCCACCAAAAATCAGCCATCTTCCCTAACAACCAAGAGTGGGGCCCACTCAATTCTAAAATTTTCCACCAAAACCTAATTTCCGAATCAATCACCTCTTAAAATTCATAACAAATCATTCGCTCATTTTTAATCTGTTCAAAATTTGTGGACATATACTCAACTTATGTATGTATAACATATCCAAAATTACAACGATCCAACTACGGATTAAAAATTATAACTCATTTAATATAGTCAAGAACACCGATTTTCTGGACTATTAGTCCTTCTGACCAGCTTTTATTCAAAATTTCACCACGTAAATATCTACAAAGAATTTTTGGGTGATTCAAATTTCTACAGTTAGCTTACTTTAGGGCTTTCTTTTGATATATGGCTCATCTCTTAACTCATTATATTATTAAAGAGTTATGGATTTTACAAAATCAAGTAATAAACTAATTTTTCTCAAAAATCCCATATTTTGTTCTCCATTTCGACAAATAACCGATAAAACACCTCATCATTAATTCCTTCACTTATAACCACATAAATAAATCCATCATTTATATCCACATCAAATAAATATTTTCTTATCATATGAATCAATAATTAATTATTCACAAATAATATTACGTAATCACAATTATGACAACCAGCTGCTCCTCAGAAAGAGGGGCTTTCCAATAAGGATCTCTCCTTCATCGGGCCAAGCAATTAGTGACCAAACCTCTCCTTAGATAGAACTTTCTAGACATTGCCAATAATGTTATCTAATAATATTATTCAAATAATATGAATTATCGATCCGATAATGGAAATATCATGCAAAGCGGTGACAATTATCGAACAACAATAATATAAAATATCAACGCAAAGAATTATTGAATCAATAAAATAAAATATTGAATAAAGAATTCACCGTGGAAAATTATCGAGTAGTGCCATCTTTACGTAAGGATCAATAATTCAACAATACTGCGGTAAATACCGTAAAGCTATCGCAGCAACCACGCCAGACATCGTATTTTAACCACCAAGTATTCCAACAAAAGGTTAATCTCAGAACGATTACGCCGTTATTTATAAAAAACTTAATTTTGTCGCTTTCTTCATCCGGACGCTATTCTGCTAGTATGGGCCCAAAATGGTCGCTACCGGCCGCATTTAATATTCCCCACGTGCAAAGAATATTCCACCACCAAACTAATATTCCCTAACAACAATGAATATTTTATAACCACTGTATTTTGAAAAAAATTCATATATCAATTTTTTAACTTTAACTTTTATCAATTTAACCATTTACCTAATAAGAATTATAAGAAAATTCAATACTTTTATTTCATAAAATTCGGGTCTTACAAAAAGAAGAGTCGTTCCTAAATCACCAATATCTCGAGGCTCCTCCTCTCTAGCCGACCGGATCCTCCTATATTAGTCATCCTGTTAACCAAAGTTTAGGTTTTAATTACTAATCATTACTACCTCGACACTCACGAGCACATAAGTTGTAATCACATAAGCACATAAGTGTTTTATTACTTTCTTTCCTAAACCTCGATAAGAGTTTATCATCACTATCTTTTCAAAGGTTACTTCCTATGCTTTTTCCCCACCTAAGGTTCATAACCTAAAGCTTTTGATACCAAACTGTGACACCCCCAAATCTAGGTACTTCATTCCCACAAGATTTGGTGCTCACTATCTATACATTCATACTATCTACCTAAAAAATAATATTTAAATCATAAATCCTTCCCTTAAATAGGTTACATTAATAAATTCAAAAATAAACCCCAAGTTATCTAACCTAAAACATCATTCAAGTGCAAAATTAAATTATTACATTACATCATCATTAAATGTCTATGATCATAATAGAAATCAAAAGTACAAATCAACATCACTTGTACATTTTTCCCTTTCCTTTGCTAGTTGAACTATGTCCACAGTTGCGAGTAATCTTTCAACTCCAACTTTAACAGTCATAAGACTATAAGGACTCCTCGTACTTAGGGAGATCAGCCCTTCGTACAATGTATTATGCACAAACATTTAACGCTACACGTAAGTTATCCCCAATAATAATAGGTTGTTCATCTCAAGATTTAGAGTACAAGTCCGCACTAAAGAATGTTTGGTTTCGATAAGCTTTCAAGGGTAATTTGAAGTTTAACAAACATCAACTAGAGGACTAGTCAATCAATAGTGTTTGATAATCACAACATAACATGTACAATCGAGAATCATAGATGAACAAAGTTATACATATTAAACTCATGCTTGAAATAACTATAGAGCATAAGTATTCAATAAAATGAATAAAATGGTAAACCTTTGCTTTGAATAATAAATAAGCTAAGGTTGAAGTCTTATAACATTAGAAATGAAATTACTTGAACATACATTAACTAATCAAGCAAGTCGGAAACTAAGAACTTGCCCAACATGGTATTAAATTCAAGCAAGGATTAAAATAGTTCAAAAATAAAGACTTAGAGTTCAAATCGTGGTTCATTATACAAGAATGTAACTTAAGAAACTTCATTAACTATAAACAAGTTAGAATGAATCAACCAAATGAGAATTCAAATAACATTAGAATTAAAGTTCGTCGAATGAACTCTAGGGACAATCGACTTATTCAATCAACAAGTTGAAATAGAAAGCTTGCTCAATCAAAGAATAAAGCTACATAATGTAATAATGGACCTAGCTCAACGAAAGTAAAGAATTAGGAAACTTTCTCAATGTAAAAGATGTAGTTTAGAAACTCGCTTCGAACGTAAGTTTTCACAATATTAAACTCACCTACACATTGGTTTAAAAACACATTATCTATTAGATATGCTAACATACCATAACATGTATACTTCTATCTAAACTTATCATTTTAGCACAAGTCTTTCTTTACCATCTACATTTCAAAAATTCCAAGTGTTTACTTCAAGCAACACTCGCTTTAACATTCACTTTGTATACCAAGTTATCGATAATCGCTCTCGATTTACTAACCATTTTTACAATTTTGAATACATAATCCACATCATAAGACTTCTATTTAACCTTGTTGTTAAATGATTCTCACATTACCATAACCTTAGGCTAGCAACAAAGAATGACCAAAGTTTGCAGCAATGAAGTAGACATTAGTGTTCGAAGGTCAAGTAATCGGTGCCATTCGCGCCAGCTTTTATCTTGATGGATACCTCACGCCTTAAGGGTCATGGTGGTCACAAGAATACGTAACTCTGGCTTTTGCGTAATGTACTTCGCACTTTTCTTAAGCCAACTAACAAGAATTTCACCCACCAAACAAAGGATAATAACACGAAAATAAATATATAACTATCATAGACTTGATTACAATATATACAAACCACTTAGCATAATTTAACAACCACTAAAACTATTTTAATTTCTCAATTTTCATGTTTTCATGAAAACTCAATTTCTCGACATTCATCCTAAAAAATCATCGCCGTGAATTCAAAACACGCACCAAATCATCTCATTCAAATTACGTTATGTTCAGTATCTCAACAAACTAGCATAAACAAAACTCAATTAACATCTTAGCATGCAATTTAACCATCAAAATTGGCACTTACATAGCTACATATGAAAATATAAACACTCGACATCATTTTCTTTTTTATCGTTATCCAAAATTAACATGCAATTTCCTTATTTGACATAAACTCTAAAGCATTATAAACATATACAATTGAAATTACTAACTATATAAATCCACAATTCAACAATTGCTTATTACGTAACATGAGAAAATTCTTGCCATTCAACACACATACATATATATTATCACAATATTAACATACCTTTTGTTGCTTAATGTAAATTCTTGCTAAACCACCGGAATCGACGTGAAAATTCTTAGACTCATCTCCAATTTCTCTCAAGTTCTCAATTTTCTCGAGAGTTCTCAAAGAACTAGAATGTGTAAACTAAAACAAACCTGACATGCCAGAATGATATAATACAAAAACCGATAACCCTTAATACTACTAAATGCAAAATCAAGCATTAACGATATAATATAAATATATTATATTTATTATTTTACTTATTTTGTTTATATTATTTATTTTCAAAATTAGAAATTCCAAAAGCCATAAGGCTTGTTTGGTGAACCATTTAAATTTTAAAGAATTAAAATACTTAAGCCTTGTTTGGAAAAAACTAAAAGACCCCAACTTATTATTAATGAAATTTAATTTTCTATTTATTATTTTGAAATAGTAAGGTTGATTTTGATTAATGGATAGTTAGGGTAAAATACGCAAATATTTCAAAATAAGCGTAAAGTGGTTATAAAATATTCATGAAATGTTGATTAATCAGAATATTCGCTTGGTCGTTTGGAATATTCAGAATATTGATCGCTTTGGGAATATTCGCACGACTACAAGCAGCCCATGTGTGGGCCCCATAACTAAAAAGTTTATCGATGAAGAAAACGACAAATATAAGTTGGTTTAAAATAACTACAGTAGTTGTTACAATTAATATCGTTAAAATACTTATGGTTAAAACACAAAGAAGATTACCAGATTGCACCAATTATTGATTCTTACGAAGAAGGCACTACTCAATAATGGTTACAGAATTATCGCTCAAAAGATTTTATCGAGTTAATAATTGTCGCGTTGATATTTTATCATCGTTGTTTCAATAATTGTCATTACACAATATTTTCATTATCAAGCTAATAATTCATATTATCCGAATAATATTATTAGATAACATTATTGGCAATGTCTAGAAAGTTCGCTCTAAGGAGAGTTTTGGTCACCTAATGCGCGCCAAGAAGGAGAAAATTTTATCGAAAGCCCCTCTTTCCGGGAACCACTCGTCAGTACAATATCAGATTCTCGTAATATTATTTGTGAATAATTAATTATTGATTCATATGATGAGGAAAATATTGATTTTATGTGGATATAGATGGAGAAAATTTTAATGTGACAATTGTTGAAAATTGAAATTTTATCTTTTCTCGATAAAATAATTCATTTAAATATATTATTATATTTTAATAATATAATAATGGTGATATTTTTACAACGTAATGTGGGATATATGAGTATACGAGGAGGAAGAGTATTTTTTGTTGCAATAAATGTTTAAAACATGTTAAATATGCTCATGGACCCCATTTATCGATCTAAATTTGATTATACTGTGAAATCGCCCGCTTGTGGATTTTTGGCCAATTTTGCTTGGAATTTGGAAAAACTTTCTTCTTCGCAAAGTTGTAGAGAATTGAATTTCCTATAAAAACTCGTGAGATTCAAATTTTCTGATAAAAGGGCTATTTATTGTGAATTATCAAGTTCAAGTTCAAATAATCGATTTTTGAAGTTTTAATTATTATTTTAATAAAAAAACGTTTTTTGCATTTAAGTGGGCTAATATGTGATATTAATTGCTGAAATCAGATCTTCAAAGATGGGCTAAGGAAATTTATAATATATATTAATATTTTATTAAATTTTTCGCTTTTGTGTTCTAAGCATTTTCCTATAAATAGGTGCTTAGGTTAGAATTGAAAATCACACCGTAAAATCAAGTTTTTTCTCTCTATATTATCGAGTTTATTCTTGTGAGTATTTTGAGTATACTTTGAGTATTGTTAGATTTGCAGTAAGTTCCTTCAAAGACTATACCCTAGATTCCAAATTTAGAAGTACTAATCTTTCGAGGTAAGGATGTTATTTTTTTCAAATGATATTATTTCTTCAATATCATTATGTCAAATATTGGTTGGAACTTTTTATCAAATTTGAACTTTTTTTTTGGTTACTATTCATGAGTTACTATTCACGAAGTTACTATTCATGAAGTTACTATTCAAAGAGTACTATTCATGAAGTTGAAGATGTTTTTTTGTGGAATTTCTATCTTTCGTGTTTGAGTTACTATTCACGATATACAAGACTATTCACGATGATACGCACTATTCAATCTAAAAATAAAATTTCTTCTTTTTGTCCAAAATATCTATTCGGATACTAGCTTTGATCAGATCCATGTTTTTTCATTCATTCTCGAAATTTTACACCACTATGATTATTTTTGAGGTATTTTTGAACATGGATAAAACAAAGTACTAATCCTTAATCCTTAATCCTAATCATTATTTTGTTTCACCGGATTCGCTTTTTTAAAAATATATTTTCATCATCCTCGCCTTAAATGATGATATTATTGAATATCTTTGGCCCAGAAAGCAAAGATGAATGATTTTCAAGAATATCTTTGGGTCAGAGTGAAAAAAGATGAAATGTGTTTAGATTTAATACTTAATTAATCGATGAATATCTTCGCCTCAGAAAAGTAAAGATGAATATTTGATTCCGTATGTATATCGATTGATGTTATGTGGATAAAAGATAGACGATGAACTTTTAAATTCATACATATGTAAGATAGTAGTTTGCATTCTCTACTTAACTCTTCTAATGAATTATTATTTCGCATAATATTGATTTAAAATTTGTTGCCTATCAGATTCTATTAGATTTTTCCCGCTGAAGACTAACGATAATTTGTCAGATATTATCTTAGTCATAATATTCTTTATCGGGCTAGTTGAGCTCACCCTTTTCCTTTTTGTTCCATTTTTCTTTCTCAGAGGCGTAGAATATAGCGATAGTATTTAGCCTAAAAATGGAATGAAGGTTTTAGAAAGATTGTTTAGTAGTCCTCACCATTTTTGTAAAATAATGTATCAATAAATGTGATGAGGATTTATTTGAGTATAGATATTGTCTAGAAGATAATATTTGTATTCAAACTCACAGCTTTTATCGTTGTAATAATAAAGTTGTAGTTGTTTCGCATCATGTATCGACAACTCGTAATGGGTGATGTATACCTATTTTGGGGCGCCACGCTTGGTATCGTAGCTTAGGATATGATCTCAATGAGATCAGAATAGAATCAGAGGGAGAGACGAGTAAATCCTTTCAAGGTGTCCTACCTAAGCTGCTTATTTTTTAGTTGGTCAAGATATAGGATATTATGTGATATATTGATTTCTTAATTAACCCTTTTTACGATAAAGATTTGAGAATGTCGATCGAGAATATTAACAATGGAAATGAGACCGTGGAGACGCTCAGACTCACCAACGAGGAGAACGTAACAGTCGGGCAATGTTCCTCCCTGAACAACACCAATCGAAAAAGATGATGAACGAGGGGATGTTTAGAAAGGCAGCTCATGCAAAATCGCATTTAGGAGACTCGTGTTCAAAATATATGAGGAAATGATAGTAATTCACCGTTGTCACAACCAAGCGCTTCAAAGAGTTGGGACCACCAGAATTTAAGGAAAGCCGATCCGATCATCAAGGAAACACGGGTCAAAAGCAAATTACCAAGATATTCGATGTCTGGGATGCACTGAGGAGAATGAGGTTCCATTCGCCACCTTTATGTTCCGCGGGGAAAGGCATTCATCGGTGGGAGTCTGTGAAGTTGCACTCCATCCAAACCAAGACTCAAAGATGTCTTGGGAGACGCTTTCAGAACTATTTAATGACAAATACTTTTCCGAAAGTGTTCGCTATATGAAGGAAGTGGAGTTCATCGATTAGAGCAAAACAACACGATTTGTCTCAAAGACGAGGCAAAGTTTGCAGAGTTATCCGTGTTTGCAGACCTCATTTGGTGGAGAATGAGGAACGATGACGCGGATGTTTCTTAGAGGTTCAAACCCCAGATACGCCAAGATCTCATTTCTCAAAATTTTCTCTCTATTCAGATGTCAAACAGGCTCAATTATTAGAGCGTAGATAATCTAGTACTACCAACCGAGGGACCACAACCAGTGGATCGCATCGTAGATAGCAAGCCAATGTAATAATGATAACCAATGGAGAAAGAAACAGACGACAAAATGGTAACCACCGGTGGTAATCATGGCCATGAAAATGTAAGAAGCGAAGTCAGAGGAGATTTTAAAAGAGGAGATTTAATAACCACTATATGAAGACGACAAGGTTGCTTTAAAGAATCGGGTTCTAAGTGGAGGAGAACCACCACCCCATTATATGCTATAAATGCGGAAAGAGGGACATATCACCAAACCGCCCACAACAGCTCAAGGTATGCTATAATTGTGGAAAGGAAGGACATATCGTCGAGATCAGACGCAGATGTAAACCTAGTTCAATGGGGACGGTGACTCAAAAGATCGTCCCGTAAAAGTCAAAGTCAACGATTCCGGAAGAGCGTTTGTCGCGATCGTCAAAATGCGAGGAACCCAAACGAGGTGATCACGTGTAAGTTATTTATAAATTTCGCTAAGTTTATATTTTACTTGATATACCGGCATACCCATTCATTTATCTCTCCGCATGTGCTCAACGCTTAAACTTGACCGAGAAATTAGACTTTGACCTATCTGTGGAAACTCCGCTAGAGAAACTTTCATCACATCCATCGCTTATAAATCTTGTTTGATTCAAGTTGGCACCATTACCTTACCCGTGACCTTATCTCTTTAAAGATACTTGCTTTTGATGTGATTTTAGGATTGATCGTTAACTACTCATCATGCCAAAATTGATTGTTTTCGTAAGGTTGTTAGTTTTCATATTCCTAACCAACCCGTTGTACGTAATTCAAGCAACTAAACCATTAAAATCAATCATCATATCTAATCATAAAGCTATTCGCTTATTGAAAAACTGATGTCAAGCTTTCTTAGCCCATGTTATGGATTTGAATAAAGACACGCCAAATTTGAATAATATTCCCCGTTATATCGACTTTTCCGACGATTTCAAGAACTTCCTGGCCTACCCCGTAACGTGAAGTTGAATTTTTATTGATCTTGAACCCGCACAAAGCCCATTTCTAAAACCCCATATCGAATGGCTCCTATTGAACTTTCAGAGTTAAAGGTCCAACCACAGAATTGTTGGACATCGGTTTCATCTGGCCCCAAGACATCTCCTCGGGGTGCTCCCTGCTTTATTCAGTAAAGAAGAAAGACGGAGTATGCGATTTTGTATCGACTATCGGAATTGAACCATGTCACCATCAAGAATAGGTATCCTCACCTCAGATTGATGACTTGTTTGACCAATTGTAAGGGGCACAATTTTTTCAAAAATCGATCTTCGCTCGGATATCATCACCAAGATTAGAATCGAGGATATTCCAAAGATCGCTTCGTAACCCTAGATGGGCATTATGAATTTTAGTCATGTCTTTCTTGACTAACTAATGCTCCCGCGGCTTTCATGGATATGATGAACCGAGTATTCAAGGAATATTTGGATCAATTGTTGTTGTTTTATTGATGACATCCTTATATATTCCAAAAGTCGAAGATCATGAGCACCATTTGAAGTCGGTACTCCAAAGGCTTCGTGGAAAACAAACTATATGCCAAATTGAAGAAATGCGTAGTTCGCTCGAGAGGAAAGTAGCATTTGGGCACGTGGTGTCAAAACATGGAGTATCCGCTGATCCCGCCAAGATCAAGCAATACAAAGTTGGGAGCAACCAAGTCATGAGGAAGCACGTAGCTTTTTGGGCTTAGTTGGTTATTATCTGAGATTCGTGGAAGGGTTTTCTAATCGCTACTCCATTAACTCAAATTTAACCTTTAAGGATACAAAATTGCTTGGAGTGAAGAATGCGTAGAAGAGTTTCCAAGAGCTTAAGAGAGACTTATTTTAAGACTGTTTCTAACAATACCATCCGGTTCGGATGGATTTGTTATCTACAAATGATGCTTCGTGCAAAGGGTTAGGATGTGTTCTCATGCAACGGGAAAGTCATAGCCTATGCCTCATGACAACTTAAAGAGTATGAGAGGAATTATCCTACCATGATCTAGAGAGTGGCAGCAAATGCTTTTCAAGGCTTAAAGATATGGAGGCACTATCTATATGGGGAGAAAGTGGAGATATATTCGCACCATAAAAGCCTTTAAATATTTCTTCACTCAAAAAGAACTCAACACGCGGCAGCCGACGCTGGCTCGAGCTATTGAAAGACTACGACCACACTATTCAATACCATCCCGGAAAGGCGAACGGTAAATGACGCTATTGAGTAGAAGATCATACGCGGAACGAAAAGCGATGATGTCAAGTATACGACAGAGCCAACTTTAATAGAAAAGTTAAGGTTGCTTCAAGCCACCCAATCTTGAAATGATGCGTATGAAGAAGAAAGTACAAGAAGGAGCTATTCCTAAGCTTAGAATTGATGAAGAAGGAATACTTTGAGTCCACTCTAGACTTTGTGTTCCTAACGACTGATTTGAAGTACAAGATTATGATGGAGGCACACAATACACCATTTGCAATCCATCCTCGAAGTACTAAATGTATCGTGATCTTCTACATACATTTGGTGGAACAATATGAAGAGAGAGATTGCAAAGTTTATCTCAATGTGTTTAACTTGTCAACGTAAAAAGGAGCATCTAGTACCTAAGGGTCCGCTGTAACCACTTGAGATTCCAAATGGAAGTGGGAACACATTACCATGGATTTCACACGGTCTTTCCTACGGCTTCTCAAGGCATCAATGCTATTTGGGTTATTGTTGATAGATTAACCAAGTCCGCTCATTTCTTGCCGACACGGAGACTTATTCCTCGAACGCCTTGCTAGTATGTACGTGAATGAGATTGTGAGGTTGCATGGCATGCCCAAGATCCATAGTTTCGGATCGTGACCCAAGATTCACTTCAAGATTTTGGGTTAGCTTGCAAAAAGCTATGGGCACGGATTTGCGATTTAGTTCTAAGCATACCATCCCTCAAAACGGACGGACAATCGAGAGGACTATTCAAACTCTTCAAGATCTATTAAGACTCGTGGTCCTAGACTTCAAGGGCGCTTGGGATAAGTATTTACCATCGTGGAATTTCTCCTACAACAACAGCTTATCGTGCAAGTATAGTGTGGCTCCATTCAAGCATTATATGGATTTAAAATGTCGCTCTCCAATATGTTGGGATGAGGTGGGTGAAGCAACATTGTTGGGACCCGAAAGTTAGTACGTATTATCACCGAAAAGATTCAAATGATTCGACAACGATATAAAACAAGCACAAGATCGACAAAAGAGTTATGCGGATCTTCATCGAAAGGACGTGGAATTTAGTGTGTGGGGATCATGTATTGTCATGAAGTTGCTTCCATGGAAGGGAGTTACAAGATTTGGGAAGAGAGGAAAGCTCAATCCACGATTTATCGGGTCCATTTCAAATTTTCGACCGAGTAGGAAATGTAGCCTATGACTGCTAAGCATCTCCAAGTATGTCTCGTGTTCATAATGTGTTTCATATATCCGCATTTCAGTAAATATGTGAAAGACCCAACCACGCTATAGAATTAGAACCGATTTAAATAGCCAAGACTTAACGTATGAGGAGGTACCACAAGATCTTGGATAGAAGGAGCATGTCCCACGCCAAAAGGTCATACCACAAGTTAAAGTTTTGTGGAGGAATCATGCTATAGAGGAAATGACCGGGAATTGGAAACTAAATGAAAGCGAGGTATCCTCACCTTTTCAAACACTGTGTACGTACGCCAATTTCGAGGACTTAAATTTCATAAGAGAGAGGAGGTTGTAAGACCCCAACTTATTATTAATGAAATTTAATTTTCTATTTATTATTTTGAAATAGTAAGGGTTGATTTGATTAATGTGGATAGTTAGGGTAAAATACGCAAATATTTCAAAATAAGCAAGTGGTTATAAAATATTCATTGTTGTTTGGGAATATTCGCTTGGTCGGAATATTCAGATCGTTTGGGAATATTCAGATTTACTACAAGCAACCATGTGTGGGCCCCATAACTAAAAAGCTTATCGATGAAGAAAACGACAAATATAAGTTGTTTTAAAATAACTACAGAAGTTGTTACAAGCTAATACCGTTAAAATAATACCTGTGGTTAAAAAAACACAAGAATACACCAGATTGCACCAATTATCGATTCTTACGTAAGAAGGCACTACTCAATAATGGTTACAGTAATTATCGCTCAAAGATTTTATCGAGTTAATAATTGTCAGGTTGATATTTTATATCATCGTTGTTTCAATAATTATCATTACACAATATTTTTCATTATCGGCTAATAATTCATATTATCCTAATAATATTATTAGATAACATTATTGGCAATGTCTAGAAAGTTCGTCTAAGGAGAGGTTTGGTCACCTAATCATGCTACCGCCAAGAAGGAGAAATTTTATCGAAAGCCCCCTCTTCCCCGGAACCCGCCGTCATCAATATTGTGGATTCAGAATATTATTTGTGAATAATTAATTATTGATTCATATGATGAGGAAAATATTGATTTTATGTGGATATAGATGGAGAAAATTTTAATGTGACAATTGTTGAAAATTGAAATTTTATCTTTTTCCGATAAAATAATTATTTAAATATATTATTATATTTTAATAATATAATAATGGTGATATTTTTACAACGTAATGGGATATATGAGTATACGAGGAGGAAGAGTATTTTTGTTGCAATAAATGTTTAAAACATGTTAAACATGTCTGTGGACCCCATTTATCGATCAAATTTGATTATAAACTGTAAAATCGCCCGCTCAGGATTTTGGCCAATTTTCGCTTTGAATTTGAAAAACTTTCTTCCGCAAAGTTGTAGAGAATTGAATTTCCTATAAAAACTCGCGAGATTCAAATTTTCTGATAAAAGGGCTATTTATTATGAATTATTGAAGTTCAAGTCTCAAATAATTGATTTTTGAAGTTTTAATTATTATTTTAAAGAAAACGTTTTTTTGCATTTAAGTGGGCTAATATGTGATATTAATTGCTGAAATCAGATCTTCAAAGATGGGCTAAGGAAATTTATAATATATATTAATATTTTATTAAATTTTCGCTTTGTGTTCTAAAGATTTTCCTATAAATAGGTGCTTAGTTAGAATTGAAAATCACACCAAAAATCAAGTTTTCTCTCTATATTATCGAGTTTATTCTTGTGAGTATTTTGAGTATACTTTGAGTATTGTTAGACTATCAAGCAAGTTTCCTTCAAAGACTATACCCTGTAGATTCCAAATTTGTAAGTACTAATC
Source organism: Panax quinquefolius (assembly GCA_020205615.1). NCBI lineage: Eukaryota > Viridiplantae > Streptophyta > Magnoliopsida > Apiales > Araliaceae > Panax > Panax quinquefolius. Next base: position 73,816,011 of record CM035157.1, read on the forward strand.
TTTCGAGGTAAAGGATGTTATTTTTTCTCAAATGATATTATTTCTTCAATATCATTATGTCAAATATTGGTTGAACTTTTTATCAAATTTGGAACTTTTTTCATGTCTGGGTTACTATTACTATTCATGAGTTTATTCACGAAGTTACTATTCACGAAAGTTACTATTCACGAAGTTACTATTCACGAAAGTACTATTCACGAAGCGTGAAGATGTTTTTTGTGGAATTTCTATCTTTTGGTGTCTGAGTTATTATTCACGATAAAGACTATTCACGATAGACTATTCAGACTATTCACCTAAAAATAAAATTTCTCTTTTTTGTCCAAAATATCTATTCTCGGATACTAGCTTTGATCAGATCCATGTTTTGATCATTCTCGAATTTTACACCACTATGATTATTTTTGAGGTATTTTTGAACATGGATAAAACAAAGTACTAATCCTTAATCCTTAATCCTTGTCATTTTGTTTCAATCGGATTCGCTTTTTTAAAAATATTTTTCATCATCCTCGCCTTAAATGATGATATTATTGAATATCTTTTGGCCCAGAGTGCAAAAGATGAATGATTTTCAAGAATATCTTTGGTCAGAAAAGTAAAAGATGAAAGTGTGTTTAGATTAAACATGACTAATCGATGAATATCTTCGCCCAGAGTAAAAGATGAATATTTGATTCCGTATGTATATCGATTGATGTTACAGGATAAAAGATAGACGATGAACTTTTAAATTCATACATGTAAGATAGTAGTTTGCATTCTCTACTTAACTCTTCTAATGAATTATTATTTCACAATAATATTGATTTAAAATTTGTTGTCTATCAGATTCTATTAGATTTTTCCCGTTCAAGACTAACGATAATTTGTTGTATATTATCTTAGTCATAATATTCTTTATCGGGCTAGTTGAGCTCACCCTTTTCCTTTTGTTCCATTTTTTTTTCGTGAGGCTCGTGAGGTAGAATATAGAAAGTGTTTAGTAGTCCTCACCATTTTGTAAAATAATGGAATGAAGGTTTTAGAAAGAAGATTGTTTATAGTCCTCACCATTTTGTAAAATAATGTATCAATAAATGTGATGAGGATTTATTTGAGTATAGATATTGATAATTCTGTAAGATAATATTTGTATTCAAACTCATGATATTTTATCGTTGTAATAATAAAGTCAGTAGTTGTACTCTTTTTTCGCAGGTTTTTTTCCCATCGGGTTTTCCCTTTCATGTATAATGACAACTCGTAATGGGTGATGTATACCTATTTTTGGGGATTGATGTTCAACAAATTGATCAAAAGAAAATCTAGCAGATTTGTTCACCAAAGCATTACCAACTACAATGTTTGAAGGATTGCGTTGCAATATTGGAATGCGACAGCTGGGGGACTTAAGGATACATTCATGAGAGGGAGCTAATACGCGCTGCACTCTTTTTTCCTTAACCAATGTTTTTTTCCCCATTGGGTTTTTCTTGGTAAGGTTTTTAACGAGGAAGTTTTCTATGCACAGATGGTTATACAATGTATATCCAAGGGGAGTGTTATAAAATTATAACATATATATATATATATATATTTATGGATGTCTAGATTTATATTTAATTGTAATGATCTTTTGTATTTTAGAACTCTCAAGTTCATTAAGTAACTCCCATGTTCATTAAGTTTTAAACTCATGACTTTTGAGTTTTGAAACTTCTAAGTCCATGTATCTATAAATAAGAGCATTGTAAAAGAGAATGGTGGATAGATGAAAAATATATAAAAATATTATAAGACATGCCTCTTTTCTAATCATTTCATTCTTAATTTTAGTTATCTTTTATAACACTATAACTATAATATGTTTCCTTTTCATCTTTTATCTTTTCATAGAATCCAAACCCATTGAAAATGTACCATAGTATTAAAATTTGCAGTAATATGACTGTATTAATGTAGCATGATAAATAAAATAAAAACCTATCACTACCAAAAAAATAATGTTTCCATTCCTAATAAGTCTTCTTTCTCAAGTGATCTTCTTTCTCAATTGATCTAATTAATTGTGCATGTAAAGTCTAAAATTATTTACTTTCACAATTATTTTGGTAAGTTGATAAAATTCTTCTTTTCATGTAATAAATGGCACCACATAAACTATATAAAGGTTCTTTTGTTTTTTCAATAATTTAAGGTCTTATATTTCAAAAGTCATTACATTTTAAAGTAAATTTTGTATTGTAACTATACATACATACATATATAATTCAAAAGTCATTACTTTTTAAAGTAAATTTTGTATCAGAACTATACATATATATATATATACACACACACACACACACACACACACATATATATATATATATATATATATATATATATATAGTATATATAAAGGTGGTAATAGAATTTTTCCTCACAAAATAAAGCATTCTCATAATTTTCAATACTTTTAAAATTCTCCTACCAATACAAAAAAGTAATAATAATAAAAAAATACCTAAATATAATAAACTTCTTCCTTTTATCCCTTTATCTTTCCATTTTATGTAGAGTTCAAAAATCATTAAAAATCTACTACCGATAAATTTGTGCAAATAGTATTTTTATATAATTTTTATAATTAATATTATAAAATCTAGATCATAATACTTTTTTGCTTTTTACCCCTTTTATTCTCTCTTTTATTAAATACCACCTCCTTTTATCAGTATAATATTATATTTTATAGAGTTCTAATATAATTACGCTTTTGGTATAGCTAAATATATACAGATGCATCTCTTTCTATAACCAAACTTCTAGTTCTTGGGGATAAAGTATGCAAGTTTTTATATACAATTTTTCTTATAATATTAATATGCATGCATGCATAAAAGAATGAATCGCGTTTGTAGTGTGAATCATTGTTCGAGATGCTTTTCAAGGTAAGTTTCGCCTTCAGAACTTTTTGTTATTACTTTGTAATCAAATCCAAAATATATTGGAATATATGTTTTGATATTTAACTTTTCTTAGTAGTGTGTATACAAATGTGTCCCTTTTCATTTTTCATTTAGTATTTTTTAATTTTTGGTGTTAACGTTAAGTTTTGCCGTGCCCAATCACGTAATCTACGCTTAGAACCCGCACAATAACAGATCACATGTAAGCTTCGACGACTTGTACCGCCGAGGGATAGTCTGGATGTAAGAATAAGCACGCGTGTCGCTCATAAGGTTTAATAATAGAGGCTAAGTGTTTAGTGCTCAAAAGTAGGTATTACCTATTAATTCAGTAACCTTGGCCTTATATTTATAGTACTTTTCCACCTTAGAATCCTTCTCTCTCATTGGATTAGGACTCCTAGTCATGGTAGTTACCATAACTTGGGTCCAACACAATCTCCTTAAAAGGTGCAAATGGAATCCAATCCAATCACTACATTTGGAGTTACCTTATTTAATTATGACTAGAATCCAAGACTCTACACGCAGGAGAGCCCACTGTGTAGGCCCAAACGATCCCACCATCAGGTCTGGATCTCGGCCCAAAGGATTCGAAGACCCGACCCCGAACACCACACAACAGGGTAAGGTTCGAGCCCGAGGGGCTCGGATACCGAACCCTAAGACACCCACTAAAATGAGATTTCGGCCCAAAAGGACTCGGACGCCGACCACCACCTCCAACCTCTCCATGGGCTTCAACCCAGTAATCTTTCAAAGCCCTTCTAATGTCAGGCCTTCGGCCCACGTGAAGGTCGGTAAAATACTCTTGAACATTGCCTCCGGTCCTCGATTGTAGGGTACTTATAATTTGAGACTTGAGAGGTCAGGTATTCGAAAGGTCACGACATACTAATGATGAGTTATCTGGGAAGCCAAACGACCTAGTTCCTCGATTCCTAAACGTCAGACGCCTTCCACGCTTGGTCCCACTTGAGCATTTAATAGCCGCTTTGGGTAACGTGCACCTACACATATAAGAACCCCTTCCCCATCATCGTCACTTTTCCCCGAATCTTCTCGTCTCCAAATTTTCTGCTAAAATTTTCCAGCAAGGCGATTTTCGGCGAGTACTCAGTTCCTCCCTATTCTTGTTGATTTTAACCATTCTACTTATTTTCGAGCTCCATTCTTGTCCGTATTCTTCCTAAAAGGTCACGTCTGTGTCCCATTCCCTTCCAATCACACTAAATGGCTGAATCTAGCACTCCTGTCCCTACCAGTGAGTCAATTCCTCCCCCCGTCACCACCGCATGACACTGTTCCGGTCGATTTCACTGGGGTGGTCCTTTCCGACGTCACTCCCTCATCGGTCCAGCCTACTCCGATAAGTGCCGAGGCTAGGATCCGAAACGCTTATCACTCCAAAGAGGAGTTTTCTCATCTTTACACCCCCTCCACCATCACGTCCTCTCAACTCTCCGACGTCCGAATCCTTTACAACATCCCTCCTGAATACAAACTTCGGGCACCGAAGCCTGACGAGAAGATGTTCTGGAGGCTTGACGGCGAGTGGGTGGCCGTCCCCCTTTACATTTTGAAATACGGGATTCAGTTCCCCCTCTATGAGTTCATTTCCTCCTTTCTGAATTTTGTTGGAATCGGGTTGGCACAACTCTTGCTGAACTCGTACATCTATCTAGTTTCCTTCGTTGCGCTATGCCAAGAGATTGGGATCACTCCTGGTCTCGATTTCTTTTTCGCCTTATTTACTATTACCGGTTCGTTGAAAGAGCTTGCTTCGGTGGTTGCCAATCTCGCTAGGGCATCTGCTATTGTATTATCTGACCGATCCACGCCCTGACAACTGTGTGTTAGATTTGTAATATTCATGAAAGCAATTAAATTGCAAAAATAATGCGGAAGCGTGTAAAATCAGAGTTTAAAAAATTTACAAACCATATACCCGGATCACCCTTTATGCACAATTATTAATTAAACGAAAAGATAAAGAATAAATCATACCCTTCAAGATCGAAGCCTCAGTACAAGTTCACCTCCAAATCCTTTTTCGCTCAATCTTGAATCCACCGGGTTTGGTTCTTCCTTTGATCAACGTTAGCCACCCATATGTTTGGCCTCAGAGGTGATCCACCAAGGAAGAAGAAAATTCAAGAAGAAGGGTGGGTGGCTAAACCCTAGTTTTTCTATCTCTATAGAAAAGGTGTAATCCCAACAACTTGGAATTATTACGATACTTTTTAAAGTCAACCACACATACACCCATAATAAGACTCCTCTTATTTATGATGTGGGCAACCCACCTTAACAATTAAGGAATTGAGTTTTATTTAATTAATTAAATTCTTTTAATTAATTAAGCTCCCTAATCTTATTAGGATAATTAATTAAACTCCTTTAACTAATTTTCCTTCCTAATCCAATTAGGAATAAATGAGAGTATTTATATTAAATTAATTCCTAAACTCTTTAGAAATTAAAATAATAATAATTGTAATAATATTAATAAGACTCTCTTATTAATTTATATTTAATATTTCTAAAATATTAAATAATAATATTAAGCTATTTAATTTATTCTATCACCATAGATTAAATTAAATATACATAACATATTATTACGATTATGCCATTAACTTCTTAAATAATTATTCTTCCTTTTATGGTGTGACCCTTTTGGTTCTCCATATTAAACCCATAGAATAAATCAATTAGAACAATTTAATCTTATTTAAATAAATAAATTAAACAATTAATTTATTTAAATAAATAATATTTATTCTACAATAGGGATAAGCCTCCTAGCGATCAACGACTTTCCAGATAATATAGATTTCAACATTAATCATTAAAGAACCTTTGAGTAAATAGTTATCTGTGCATAATTCAATCCTTCCACCATACAATGTCCCAATTAAATATAAGACATGGAATTTTCGTCAAGTCTTATTTTATTTAATTATATGTATTTTGACTCTTAAATGCACAACTCAAATAATGCAAATTAGAAACTCCATTCTAATTTCATTTCGCTTTCGCCAAGGACTCTTTGGGTTGTCATTTATCGAATCACATAGGACATTTTCTTCTTTTATTAGAAGTGGTAGATTCTTTATCGATCATACATTATCTCCATGTACAACTTATTATACCCAAGCACACCTTTGATATACCCTAAGGGTCTTAAGGAATAAGTCAAAGTATAACTCATCATACACAAGATACTATGATGATCTCAAGTCCAAGGATCACTTGATTACTATCACTACAGAATTCCTATTGACAGTAAATAAAACTCCATTAGGTATTCCTTAGCGAGCCACGCTCGTTGAACTTATTCTCTAATAAGCACCTACATACTTGCTTTAGTGTTCCACACAAATGATCATGAGATCAATCATCCTCATCCAATGAGCAAGCAACGATGTACCAATCTATCCCGGATTCACTAATCCCCAATTTAGTAATCCAATGATTGGGAACTATTTTAGTTTTAAGCTTTCTAAGAATTTAGATCTCATTAGAATGATCATCATCATTATTCTAAAAGCATTGCTTAAAACTATGGGTTTATCACATATTATAAAACAACATTATGTAGATAATTAAAACCTTTAATAAATTAATACTTTTATTAATAAATGAATAAGATTGTTACAAAGTATATGCTTTATCATCAAACATGATTGGGCTTGTGTGTATACTACTTTCAATCTCCCACTGCACTAAAGCCAATCGCCATGGTATCTCATACTCTTCTTCTCTAAGTGACGATTATCCCTAACATTGGATAAGCTTTTAGTTAATGGATATGTAATGTTGTTCATGAGAGTCCACTATCTCTATAATGATTTCCCATGTTTCAATGATTCTAATAATCAAATGAAAGTGCCACAAACACATGTTTAGATCCAAGATGAGACTTAGGAACTATTTCTAGTTCTGTAATGAACTTTTAATCCAAACAATCAACTTTCAAACTTCATTTATAGCTATATACTTTGTCTTTATCACTAAACCAAAGAACTCTTTTGTTGCTTTGGAACCTTTCCAATTCATCGCACTAATTGTTCAAGATAACGCTTTTTACCTTAAAGTGGATTTTTCGTCATCTTGGTCTGTCGGAAAAACTTGAGTCCTGTTAAGCCTCTAGTTTTAATTAAGACCCACCATGAATGCTCACATCCTTAGTGCTTGGGTTAAGAACTTTAAGATGTTTTTCACCGCCTTATGTTGATCTTCTCCGCAATACGACCGATCAACATCGTGTCTCGTATGTTTCATTGCATACATGATTGTCACTCATGCGATCTCTCTTCTTTGGAGTCTATGGGGACTATTAAGAGAGATACACCCACGGCTCATCAACATGAGACATCTCTTGGAGTTTGCCATGCTAAACGACTTTAGCATCAAATGAATATACGTTCTTGGGTTAAGTCGAGCATCCTCTTGAATCTATCTATATAGATTTATATCCCCAATTAAGATACTCTTCCAAATCATTCATGGAGGAATGTTTAGACAACTTTATCTTTACTTGATTGTAGCATTGGTATGTCATTCCTTATCCGTAGTATATCAACATGTAGTACTAGGAATGTCACGATGTTCCCTAATCGACCCTTTTGTACACACTAGGTTCATTCTTATTTTGATAAAATCAAACTCTTTGATTTGTTTCATCAAAACGAATGTTCCATTTTGAGAATATTGCTTCAATCAATTTCTCCGAGTGTCTACAACTCTTAACTCATCAGATGTAATCGGATCATCATCTTCTATGATGCGTGCATTTCATCATCATCATCTATGATGAATCCATACCTCCTAGGTATCTTCAGATTATTCCGATTTACGATTCTATTTGTGGTACAATAGGTCTATCTACAGGTTCCTCTTATTTGACTTATAGTGTTTTGTGGTTCTTGAACTTTTCAAGATCTATTATCCTCCCACTAGCCCCTTCAATAATAAACTCATTTATCTTAGAAGGCAGCGTGTTTCATAACAAACACCTTTTGCTAAGTAGAATTATAGAACATAAAACCTAAACTTACTTTAGGATGTCCCACAAATCTATACATGTCAAATCTTGTCCCAAGCTTATCCTTTGAAACCTTTTCACATAAGTTGGACAACCCTTTATCTTAACATACTTAAGATTAGGAATCCTCCCTGTCCATAACTTTTATAGAGTCTTGGGGCCGGATTTTTGAGGTTACCATTTTTCGTAGATATGCATCCATTTCTAGGACATAACCCTAGAAGGATACTAGAATGTCGGTAAAATCATTATGGACCGTACCATGTTCAACAAGGTATGATTTTTCCTTTCAGATACATCAATCAATTATCACAGATCGAGGATGTGTCCATTATGAGAAAACCATTTGAGATGATCTAGAAACTTATTGCTCAAGTATTTATTCCTCGATCCCGATCAAAGAATCCTAATACTTTGCCAATTTGTTTCACTTCTGAATTCTTTGAACCTTTCAAATAATTCAAACTTGTATTTTAGCAAATACACACATTCAACTCTTTGAATGATCATCTCCTTTTCTTATACTAATTTGTTCAATATGCAAAATTATTTTCATGTAAGTCAAGTATACAAAATTTATTAAGTAATATTCGATTCTATACAAAACATTATTATTATAAATAGAACAACAATTGTTCTTAATTATAATACCAAAAATTTTATTGTCCAACAATAAAATGGAAATAATGTTTTCAACGAGAACTAGAATACAATAACAACTTATCGACTTAATATATTTGCTTCGTAGCAATCTGCTAAACTATAAGTTTCTATGGCTAATGTTGCAACCTTTGTTTCATTTCCACACATAGGATTACTTATATTTGTTTAGCTTTTTCTACTGCTTGGTCCCTTTCATAAATCTATATTTATGATAACCAAAGTTGGTATCCAATACCCAAGTAAAACCTTAACTTAAAGAAAATTTATTTTAAATCATGAACAAATTTGTATTTGTAATCAAACTTCACTAAGCTTCTTTGGTTAGCCTCTCGCAAGATGCTTCTTGCAGCTTTTTTCCAAATGTCTGTGCTTATCAGAGTGGAAGCAAACTCCTTTGCTATCCATATCGTTTTATTCTTATTATCCTTTGTTTTTGCCTTTCTATATACCTTCTTTGAATCGTTCTTCTTTCGGAAGATCCTTGGCCCCTACCAAGAAGACTTGGTCTTTCTTGGTTGGAAAGTGACTCTCAACATTTTTCAATATGTTAAGCAAATCAACGAGGTCGATATCTAGCTTTGTTCATATAAAAATTCACAACAATTGTGAAAGGAGTCCGGAGTGAGTGCAAGATCAAATCTTCGCTCAACTCTCCATCCATGACAAAACTTCGTTGTCCTAATTGATCAATCAAATTGATAATGTTAAGGACTTTTATCTGTATTATATAGTGCCATTGGCCATTCTAGATCGGAAGAGCTCCTTAGATATCTCGATATCTATCGGTCCCCATTTTTTCTCACCATCAACTACTTGATGTGCGGGAATATAGTAGGAGCATCCATAGTTTCATGCCGACGCCAAGCTCGTTACTCATGGATGCGAGCATGATGCATTGAGCCAACTGTGCATCATCTTGCCACTTTCTAAAAGTAGCAATGTCTTCCTCAGAGGCATTGTCTGCAACCATTGCAGGGATAGGCGTATTAAGGACATAAGATAGCTTTTCAGCTATGAGAGCTATTCTCAAATTCCTTAACCAATCCGTTTAATACGGTCCGGTTAATTTAGCATCTAATATGCTTCGCAGTGATAGTAATTTTAGACATTGTAAAATTTTATAAATGAATTTGTAATTAACAATATTTTAATATACATTCTATTATTAATTACCAAAATAAATTAGGTCTTGTTTTAAATTGGTATCTCCCACTATTTTCTTTCAAACTATATTACCCTCACTTATATAGTTCTAAGAAAAATCTAATTAAAGATTTGCTAGTGAGAATAAGGATCCCATTTCAAATGTATATAGCCTTGTGGTGACACAACAAACTATATATAAATAAATAGGTAGACAACTTTTGTCAATTACATCAACTATGCAACTCCTTGTATTTTGCCTCTTAGATTATTTTGATCAAGTGGTGGCACATCCGAATCAAAATTATCCAAGTTAAGTCCGACCTAGCACTCCATATATTCAAAAAAGAAAAATATCATCCTTGTGGTGACACAACAAAACAATATTGTTCAATTTTCTTTATAAGCATCAAATGTGATAAATTAACATCTTAAATACTTAATACTTGCCTTGTGGTGACACAACAAACTCATATTAAATATTTAATACTCTATTAATTTTATCATGCTAGAAGGCGACGTTCGATATTCCAAATATCTTTGAACGCTTAGGACTTAATATAAAAATTGAGGGTTTGTTTTTAATTTGTCTCATCTTGTTTTAGCACGCATATATATATATATATATAAAATACGCGTTATATTAATTAACATGCGAAGCATGTTTGCATAATATATAATATATATAATATAAGCATGCATATATAGAATACTATATTCTACCCGGATTGATTATGGACTTTTATTCTAGTTTGGTTCACTAGAGCCACCAAGTGAACCAAAAGGTCAAACCCTAGGGGTGCAAGAATTAATATTTAAATATAACTATTACATTTAAACCTGGGCTCCATTACAAACGGTCTTCAAGCGCTTCTTTGCTCCTTGATCTCTAATTCTTCAAAATTAATTCTAACCATTCCTATTACATAACTATTTTAAAATAAATAGAAACATTGATCAAAGAAATCGAGGGAAGTACATAGGAGGAGATAGAATTTACATTAAGAAAAATTAGAGAAGACGAGGCACGCAGTGAGACCCCATTTAATAAAAACCCATACATTCATGCATCCAACTAAAATAAAATCCAATCATATTAGTCAATAGTCCATAATCAATCCCATTTATTATCATACACATCATCATACGCATCAATAAATAACATTCATCTTATGAATAATAAACATTTAATATATATATTGATATCATTTAATGGGCAAATTTAGTTAGTATAAAATCTATTTTTGAATTAAAATAAACTCCTTTATTTTAATCCAAATTTAAATCAAAATAAAACTATTTTATTTTAATTTATCCTATTTTGAATAAAATAAACTATTTTATTTTAATTAAAATTTTAATCAAAATAAACTCCTTTATTTTAATTAATTATGGAATCCAATTCCATGTAAAAAAAAATCTTTAATTAAAATAAGCTCTTTTATTTTAATTAATTATGGAATCCAATTCCATGTAAAAAAAAAATCTTTTATTAAGGAAACACGGATATTCTTTTCCTATTCACAAATAAACTCCTTTATTTTGAATAATATGAAATCTTATTTCATATCTAAATAAACTCCTTTATTTAAGGAAATTAGGATTCTCTTTCCTATTCACAAATAAACTCTTTATTTTGAATAATATGAAATCTAATTTCATATCAAAATAAACTCCTTTATTTAAGAAAAATAGAATCCAATTTCAACTCTAATTAGTTATCATGGAATCCAATTCCAATTCTAATTAGTTAGCATGAAATTCTAATTTTAAAATTAAAATAAACCTATTATTTTAAAATTAAAATAAACTTTTTATTTTAAAATTAAAATAAACCTTTTTATTTTAATTATAAAATTATTTTTGGAGAATATATATATATATATATAACTATTATATATATATATATAATTACCGTATATATATATTGAATATATATATATATATGGTAACATGGCCCTCGATTTCCGTGCGTTGGATAAGAAAAAAAAACGGCAGCCTTTATTTCCGTGCTTGAAATCATCAGCCAATCATTATACCCGTACCTTTCCTTTTCAAAAAAAAACCGTGCGCTGCCTTGAAATCCGTGCGAATCCAGCATGCAATTAAAACGGATTTAATCCAGTTTTAAAATCTAGTTTGATATATTGAGAACAATCCATTTTTTTTTTTAAATTTTATACAACAAAATTATGCCCAATTAAATTGTTCTAAACACATATCAATATAATATCAAATTAAAATAATTAATAATTCGCATAAAGGTTTGGCTCTGATGCCACTGTTAGGTTTGTAATATTCATGAAAGCAATCAAATTGCAAAAATAATGCGGAAGCGTGTAAAATCAGAGTTTAAAAAATTTACAAACCATATACCCGGATCACCCTTTATGCACAATTATTAATTAAACGAAAAGATAAAGAATAAATCATACCCTTGAAGATCGAGCTTCCTCGTACAAGTTCACCTCCAAATCCTTTCGCTCAATCTTGAATCCACCGGGTTTGGTTCCTTCCTTTCGATCAACGTTAGCCACCCATATGTTTGGGCTCTCAGAGGTGATCCACCAAGGAAGAAGAAAATTCAAGAAGAAGGGTGGTTGGCTAAACCCTAGTTTTTCTATCTCTATAGAAAAGGTGTACTCCCAACAACTTGGAATTATTACGTACTTTTAAAGTCAACCACACCTACACCCATAATAAGACTCCTCTTATTTATAGATGTGGGCAACCCACCTTAACAATTAAGGAATTGGGTTTTATTTAATTAATTAAATTCTTTTAATTAATTAAGCTCCCTAATCTTATTAGGGATAATTAATTAAACTCCTTTAACTAATTTTCCTTCCTAATCCAATTAGGAATAATTGAGAGTACTTATATTAAATTAATTCCTAAACTCTTTTAGAAATTAAAATAATAATAATTGTAATAATATTAATAAGACTCCTCTTATTAATTTATATTTAATATTTCTAAAATATTAAATAATAATATTAAGCTATTTAATTTATTCTATCACCATAGATTAAATTAAATATACATAACATATTATTACGATTATGCCATTAACTTCTTAAATAATTATTCTTCCTTTTATGGTGTGACCCTTTAGGTTCTCCATACTAAACCGGTTGTGAATAAATCAATTAGAACAATTCTAATCTTATTTAAATAAATAAATTAAACAATTAATTTATTTAAATAAATAATATTTATTCTACAATAGGGATAAGCTCTCCTCAAATGATCAACGACTTTCCGGATAATATAGATTTCAACATTAATCATTAAAGAACCTTTGAGTAAATAGTTACTGTGACAATTCAATCCTTCCACCATACAATGTCCCAATTAAATATAAGACATAGAATTTCTGTCAAGTCTTATTTTATTTAATTATATGTATTTCGACTCTTAAATGCACAACTCCAAATAATGCAAATTAGAAACTCCTTTCTAATTTCATTCTCGCCGCCAAGGACTCACTGGGTTGTCATTTATCGAATCACATAGACATTTCTCTTCTTTTATTAGAAGTGGTAGATTCTTTATTGATCATACATTATCTCCATGCACAACTTATTATACCCAAGCATACCCTTTGATATACCCTAAGGGTCTTAAGGAATAAGTCAAAGTATAACTCATCATACACAAGATACTATGATGATCTCAAGTCCAAGGATCACTTAGACTACTATCACTACTGAGGAATTCCTATCGATGCATAAATAAAACTCCATTAGGTATTCCTTAGCGAGCCAATGTTCAAATGAACTTATTCTCTAATAAGCACCTACATACTTGCTTTAGTGTCTCCACACAAATGATCATGAGATCAATCATCCTCATCCAATGAGCAAGCAACGTATGTACCAATCTATCCGGATTCACTAATCCCCAATTTAGTAATCCAATGATTGGGAACTATTTTTGTTTTAAGCTTTCTAAGAATTTAGATCTCGTTAGAATGATCATCATCATTATTTTAAAAGCATTGCTTAAAACTATGGGTTTATCACATATTATAAAACAGCATTATGTAGATAATTAAAAACCTTTAATAAATTAATACTTTTTATTAATAAATGAATAAGATTGTTACAAAGTATATGCTTTATCATCAAACATGATTGGCTTGTGTGCATACTACTTTCACTGTGCGATGCGAAGTATGCGAGCTTATCCTTTACTTCGGCCAGATACTTTGACATTCTTGCCCCCCGAGCCTCATACTCACCCGACAACTACTTGACCACCAGTTGAGAATCACTGTAGATGACCAACCTCTGTACCTCCAAGCTCCGGGCCAACCGTATTCCTGCTAGGATGGCCTCATACTCTGCTTCGTTGTTTGTGTCCTTCAACTATAATTCTTTTCTAGTTTCCCCAAAATAAATAAATTATAATTCTTTCCCTCTTAATTATTCTTTAATTGGCTTCATCCTTCATTAACTATATACATATACAAACTAAAATTATACCCAAAAAACAAAAAAAAAAACTAGAAAATAAGATAATTTTCAATTTCCTATTTCTTTGCAATTAACATAAATTGTGCACTTTTTGTGACGATTTGATTGTTTGAGTTGTGATTCTGGAGACAGAATCCTTGTAAGGAGGGAAAGATGTAACAATCTGATATTTCAAATTGTAATTTTAAATATTTATTGAATTATATTAATATTTATTTGAGGTGTTTATTGTTGAATAAATATTTATTGATGTGATGGTTGTTAATAAATAGTTATGAATCTAAATTTATTAGATAATGTGCTAAATTAAATTAATTTATAATTTAGAGAGTTGTAATATGACATGAGGTGTTATATTGTTGATTAATAATTTAAAATGGTATGTTAAATTATTAAATAAAATTATAATTTTGTGATATTTGTTAAAGTGGGAAACTTATTTAAAATATAGTGTGTATAATTAATTTATTTGATTAATATTGATATGGAAATTAAAATAAATAAGATGTAATTATAAATTATAAACTAAATTGTTTAAAGAAATAAATTAAAGGAGTTTAATCTAGTTTTTGCCAAACAAGGCTTAAAATATTAAGTTTTTAAATTTTAAAGGGTTTTGCCAAACAAAGCCTTATGGCTTTTGGATTATTAATTTTGAATTTTGAATTATAAATAAAATAATAAATACAATATAATTATAGCTTATATCGTTATAAGTAAGAATCGACATTATATTAAGTTTGTTATATTATAGTTTATCGCTTTTATTTTTTACGCTTAAGTGAGTATTGGTTTACGTGACTTGTTATTTGCTAAGCCTAAGATTACGAGAGAGAGTCGAGAGAATTGAGAGAGAACTTAAGCGCTTCCAAAGAACTTGATTTGGCAAGGATTAACAAGCTAATAGAAGGTATTTTCCCTAATTATATATGAATATGTATATACGAGGTTACGGCATGAAGCTTCAAACTCTGTGAATTCAAAATTTTCGAAATCTTGTTATACAACTGATTATGGTGATTGTGTGTGTTTGGGATGCTAGAGTCTATGTTTAAACAAGGAGACTGCATGCTAATTTCGTATAATAGTAGAAAAATAATGACAGTGTATGTTTTTATGAATATTTTCTCATATGGCTTATGTAAGTACCAATTTTGATGGTCAATTCGTATGCAAAACTATAAATTGAGTCTTGTTCATGCTAGTTCGTTAAGAAACGAAGATAATGTAGTCTGAACTCAGTGATTTGGCGAAGAATTGAGATTACAGTGATGATTTTTATCTAAGGAACTCAAAAATGAAGTTTTATATGAAAATATGGAATTTGAGAAAATTATACTAGTATAATTGTTGTTAAATTGTTCTATGTTGAGGAATATGTAGCAAACATGTTTGTGATAGTTTTATACCATTTGTACGTGTTAATATTACTGTTTGGTGGGTGAAATTCGTGTTTGTTGGGCTAAAGTTGGCTCATGTTTTTCTTGTCTCGCCTCATTTCGTGCTTGGTAGCATATTGCTACTGGTGCCAAGGCTAAAATCTTGTGATTGGTGGTCCTAGGCACGTGTATGGGCGCAATTGCCATACTACCTCGTCTCCGAGATGTTGAAGTCTGCTACATCTGCAGACCTTGGATGCCATGGTAGCTTAGCTTTATGATATGTTAATGTTTCCAATGTGTAATAACATGGTTAAAATAGAATCGTACTATGTGATTAGTAGTTTCAAAGTTTCAAATGATTAGTAAGTGATGAACGTGGTATATTAGAACTTAGTGAGCAGGATGAATAGTAAACAGGTATTGTGAAGGTTAACACTTGAAATTTCTGATATTTGTATGGTAGCATAAGACTTGTGCTAAAATAATAAGTCTAACTAGAAATGCGTGTTATGTTGGAATGTGAATGTTAGTATATCTAATAGATGGTGGTTCTAAACCTATGTGTAGGTGAACGTGAGTTTAATATTATAGCTTATGCTCGAGGCAAGTTTCTAAACTTATCTTTTTACATTGAGCAAGCTCTCTAATTCTACTTTTACAATTGAGCAAGTTTTCTAACTCTACACTTTCGTTGAACTAGTTCATTTATTACATTATGCAAGTTTATTCTTACGATTGAGCAAGTTCTTGTATCTAGTTTGTTTATGATTTCTAAATCTTATTCTGATATTGAACAATTTATTCTTGTCTTTAACTTGTTATCTAGCATGCAAGTTTACATATTCTGATATACTCATGTTGAACAAGTTTTATCGTTTAAATTACTATTTGTTATGCATGCTTAGTACTCAATTCTAAATTACCTTGGCTTAATATTGTTCAAGCAAGGTACGTTATGATTATTCGATGTTTATGCTATTAGTTTATTCCTAAAGCATGATCTTAATTTACAATGTCGATTCAGTTATGATTATTCCATAGCACAACGTTATCAATATTGTATTCAACTAATCCTTAGTTGATGACCGTTGAATTCTAAATTACCCTTGAAATGTATCCAAACCAAACTTACTTTGGTGCGGACTTGTACTCTAAATACTAAAGATGAACAACCCTATTATTAGGGGATAATTTACGCATAACATTGAAATATTTGTGCACAATACATTGTACGAAGGGCTGATCCCCCTAAGTACGAGGTCCTTATAGTCTTATGACTGTTAAAGTTGAAGTTGAAAGATTACTTACAACTATGGACATAGTTCGTGGTCTTAAGACCCT
The DNA here is from genome assembly GCA_020205615.1 of Panax quinquefolius. Taxonomy (NCBI): domain Eukaryota; kingdom Viridiplantae; phylum Streptophyta; class Magnoliopsida; order Apiales; family Araliaceae; genus Panax; species Panax quinquefolius. The sequence continues at coordinate 73,833,004 of CM035157.1, forward strand.
CATATATATTTCTTATTTCGATTCCAGTTTTTGGTTATCATTGATAGAGTACTATTCAGTTTTGATGAGCCTATTCATGGGAAGTTATTATTATTGTTCTCCTGTTGATTCATTGTTATATCAAGCGAGCACTTGTTTTGCTCACTCTTGCATAAATATAATTTTTACAGCTAAAGTTGAGAAGGTAGACGAACCTACAACTAGCAAAGGAAAGGGAAAAATGTACAAGTGATGAAGACTTGTAATTTCATTTATTGTTATGATGATAGATTTATATTTAATGATGTGTTGTAATAATTTTATTTCCGCACTTAAAATAATGTTAAGGTTAGACAACCTAGGATGTTTTGTTTTTGAATTTAGTGATGTAACCCTTTTAAAGGGAGGATTTATGGTTTAAATGTTATTTTATTTGGGTAGATAGTACGAATGAATGGAAAGTGAACACCAAGTCTTGTGGGAATGAAGTACCTAGATTTGGGGGTGTCACAGGTTGGTATCAAAGCTTTAGGTTATGTACCTTAGGTGGGGAAAAGCCTTAGGAAGTAACCTTTGAAAAGATAGTGATGATAAACTTTTATCGAGTTTTAAGGAAAAAGTAATAAAACACTTATGTACTTATGTGATTATAACTTATGTGCTCGTGAGTGTCGAGTAGTAATGATTAGTATTTAAAACTTAAAATTTGGCTGACAGGATGGCTAATGTGGGAGAATCCAGTTAGGTTAGGGAGGAAGGATCCCAGATGCCTAGAGAGGAGGAGCCTCGAGATATTCAGGTGGTTTGGGAACAGCTACTGCCACGAGAAACAACTCTGTTGGTCACAGTAGTTGAGCAGGAGAGAATACCTGATGGGGATGATGAGATAGAGACGGATGAGGAGGACCCTGTGGAGCTGCCATAGTCGGATGAGGAGAACGAGAAGGAAGAGATTCCACTTAACTCGATTGCCGCCCGTATGTACGACGAGGTATAGGACCACAATGTGGTACTTCAAGATACTGTCGAGGAGTTGCAAGAGATAGTAGCTGAACAACAAACCTCGATGGCACAAAAGGACGACGAGATCCAGGATCGAGAGGAACGTCTGGATAATGTTGAAGAGAAGCTGGTCCACACTGAAGGAGAGAACGAGCGAATGATAGCAGAGATTGCAGAGTTGAAAAATAATTTGAAAGAGGAATCTACTAAGAGGGTAAGAGCCGAAGACGAGTACGAGGAAGCTTATCAATGAGCCGGAATAGTAGAGAGAGACGCACTAGCAAAGAGGATGAAGATGAAAGAGATGAATAGTGTTTTTAACACCGTGATCAATCGAACTTAAGATCGGGTCATGTGTTATCCTATTCAGTTCGAGACGCTGCCATCGTACATATTAGATCGTCGAACAATGTTCCGAATTATGGAAGAGGAGCATCGTAAGGCTATGCAACATTTTAATAGGACGTCATAAATATAATTATTATGTGATTAGTGAGTAAATAAGATATAAATCCTGGGAATGACATAACCAATGGGATGTGATGATAATGAAGTTATCCTGTAACTTTTGTAGTTCAGGGAAGTAATGTAAATAGCAGTGATGCTATTATTTTGATGTTTCCTAAAAGATTATGAATGAATAAAAGTTATTATTTTATTCAAAGTGTTATGTGTTATGTGGTAATTTTTTCGATGTGCAAGTTGAATATATAATACTTAAAAGGTTGAATAGAATTTAATGGGTGTATTTTAATAGAAAATGCCTCCAAGATGTCAACCACGAAAAAGGAACCCTGAGAATAACAACAATGCTGAGGATAATCCTGTTCAGCAATTCGTAACGCTACTGACGGGAGCATTATAGAATCAGCCACAGAATCAAGCTGCAACATTTAAGGACTTCAAGGCAGTTGGGCCACCAGAATTCCATGGGTCCATGAATCCGGTTGAGGCACAGACCTGGATTATGGAAATAGAGAAGGTTTTCGATGTTGCTAGGGTAGGAGAGAATCAGAAGATTGCTTTTGTAATATTCATGTTGAAAGCAGAGGTGAGTTATTGGTGGCAAGCTAATAAAACCCGAGGAGGTCAAGGGGTAATGTCTTGGGAAAGGTTCAAGGAAATATTCAAAAATTTTGTCTTTGTTATATATTTATTTAAAAATGTTCCATTGATATGTGGTCAACTAAAATTAGAACTCCTGCTTTTAACTATTGGAACATTTGTACCAGTTCTCCAGGCTTGATTTAATCATAACCATGTTCTATTTTTAGGCCCCTTTGGGTTGATATAGCGATGAAACTTAGATGTATGTGGTTCTGGGTTTCTTTATACTTTATATCTTGATATATTTGTAAAGGTCAGAAATGAGCAAACAGATTCGGGCTCGATTAAGCTCGCTTCGACTAAAAATTCGATTCGAGCTCAACTTGAAATATAAATGAGTCAAATATGAGCACATTTTAAAGTTCGATAAATTACTCGAACCTCCTCAAATTATAATTTTCTATTGATACTCAGATCATATTCGTTGAAAAAGTCCAAACTGCTCGGACTCGATTCGGAATCGTTCTTGACTCGGTAGCTAAATGAGCCTCGATCAAACCTTATTTTATACTTGATAAATTTTGTGAACCAAATCTGAGCAACTCAATACTCGGATCGACTCGGTTCGTTTACACCCTTATATATTTGGGATTGAGGGAATTACTTTGCAGAAAAAGAAAATTGTTTCAGTCAACCTTACATTTGTTGACCCAATATTTTATTTATTGATTCCGTAGTTTATAATTTGATATATATACTTGTGCGGTTACTCATGTTTCTATGCTATTATTCGTTATGATAAATCAGTCTTGAAGTTGATCGTTTGGTGACCATGGTAGAAAAAATATAAGGTATATTTAGTGATGGGTGTAATAAAGAGTGATGGATATACACTCTATTGTATTGTCCTTTTTTGATTCACAAGGTCATTACCTTAGAAAGCATCAAAACTCATGCCTACAATATTGGAGCGCATCATCCGGGGCTTTGGGGATGGATCTATGGTTCCAGATTTTTGAGACTTCAATTGGAAAAATTGGTGCCACCATATCTTCGGGAAAACAGAATGCCACTTCTAAGGACAACAATGTGTGGTAAAGGTTAGTATTTGATCTTTGGAACATATATTTTGTCAATCTGTTCTTCCGTTTGGCCTCATGAGAGGTTTAAAACATCTCTTCTATGTAAGTCGCTCTATGTAAATAACTTTTCATTTTTAGTCTTTTAATCGATTGTGGAACATTTCTCAAACCTTGATATATGGATTTTTGGAAAGGAAAAAATTTTAAGACTTCAAATTTAGAAGTTCAGTATGAAGTAGATTCATCCATCTGTCTGCATTTCTCCTCTCTCTCCCTCTATATATTCACACATATATATATATATATATATATATTCACACACACACACACACACACACATATATATATATATATATATACACACACACACACACACTATTCTGCTCACTTTTGTTTGCAATATGGTTGAACCAATGAAAAAACTCTAGATCAATGTTACTTGGATCATGGTTTGATATAGGAGGCAAAAATGGGAATGGAAATCACATTCACAAAATTTATCTTTAAATTGAATTCATAATGAAATTGCGAGTAATTTTTATTAACATACAACATCAAAGAGTGATAAGATTTCTTGTATACATAAATTGCATAAAAATCGCAATAAAATATTTTTCACTTATATTTTATACTTTAAAAGAGGGTAAAAAGTGTCAAACCTATACATGTACAAACAGCACAGAAAACTTATTCAACCACAACTAACCATTACTTGACTACAAATCTTAGGATCAACAATATCCTCATCACATCAAAGCTTAGGATCAACAATATCCTTCCAATCACCCTTATTATTTTATCTCATGGCCTTTAGTTCATTAATATAAATGTTTGCAACTACTTTTATTATAGTCAAATAATTGTTTTCTCGAGGTTTTGGCCTATTACTCAGATTCGCAAGCATTCTTAGTGCGCTTTATAGTTGAGGTGGAACCGACTAGAATTATTAATCATGACTTGCATTCAAGAAGGTAACAAAAGGTTGTATCAAGACAACAAGGTGGTGTAGAAAGCTATTTGTTAGAAGCATGAACTTGTATGTGGAACTAGTCAATAACCCCAAAAGGGCTAGGCAAGACTCCACGATTCCATTGAATTTGGAAAGGTATGTTTTCTTGGTCTATATATCGCTAACCACTAAAAGTGTCTTAAATCAAAGATAAATATTTATCTAATAAAAGCTACAAAGTGAAATTAACGTCTGCTTATGGTTAGTGGCACGGTCTTTTGTGACCAATGCAAAGATGGACAAATATCTCTTTGATTATCCCCTAAATGGTGAGATCTTACTTGTGCATTTTATTTCCATTACTATATGTTCAATCTTTATACATATATCTGAGATGGAATGAGCATAAAACAACTAAAACTAGCATAATTAGTATGTGATTCTATATTGGATCATCCATTTGTTTCGTAAAACTTTTTTCGCATTTTCCAAAGGTTTGGTATGACACTAGACAAGTAAGGGAATCAATCAATTCACATTTAAGCTTAGTTTTACGGAAAATAAACAAACTTAGTAAAATTATAGATTTTGGGAGAAAATGATATGTACACAATCTTTTCTCCTAGATGTGCCTAACATTTTGATGATTTAAAAAAAAAGGTAGCATACATTATTTTAACACAAGTTTCGCAGTAGGATGATGGTGTCAATGTCCCATCCCGAAAGTGATGGGCAATATACAAAGTTGGGAGAAACAATTACAATTTTTTTGGGAAACTATGCTATGAGAGGTTTGAGGAGCCCGACGAGTGGTCGAGTGTTATACCCAAATATCGTGCAAGCAAGGTATTGTAAGGCGATTCTTTGGTTCTCGCTTGAGAATCCAAGACTTATGTTTAGGATGTTTGATATGGAAATGTACTCAAAGATCAAATTTTTCGTACACGCTTACGTTTAATACAAGGGACGAAATTATGAAGTGTACTCTCTATATATGTAGATATATATTTTGATTGAAGAACTGTGGTAGCTTTAGATGGTTAATTGTAAAGATAATGAATGATTATGTAGTGGATGATTTTATTAAATTAATAATATTTTAGTTTTTTATATTTTTGCCATTATTTGCTATGGGGACATCGAGCCAGTCAGGTACACAAAAAGAATGTCAAGTTTTGATTTGACAGCAATATAATTCATTACCAAAGCATTGAACAAGTTTTAACATAGCAACAATTTTTTATACATTTAGCAATAAATTTTCGTTGCTAATGACATTAAAAATATAATATTTGGTAACGAAAAATTAACCTAATAACAACGGAGAGGATATTGTTGTTAATACTAAAATAAAAGGCAATATTTTTTATCGTTGCAAATCATATCAACTTTCGTTGCACATATAAAGAAATGGCAACATATAATGTCGTTGTTAATTGATGACTTTCGTTGCTATTAAAAAATAACTAGCAACAAACATTTAGATTCTTCGATTCAAAGATAATGTCGTTTGCTAAATAATATAATCAACAACGAAAAATCGCTTGCTAAAAAGTTTACATTTCACAACGAAAGCAAGCTTAGGCAACAATTTTCATAATTTCATCGCAGAACGAAAAATGTCGTTGCAAAATGGTGTCAATTGCAACGAAAATGCATGGTCATTGCGAGTTCATTTCGTTGCCAATTAGCAGGCTTTTGCAACGAAATGGGGTTTTTAGCAACAAAACTTTAATTATTCTGTAACAATATATTTTGTTGCTAAAGGATCGATGTCTCTGTACGAAAGCCAAATTTCGTTGCAAAATGTAATACTTTTGGCAACGAAAAAAATACGTTCGTTGCGGAACAATTAGCAACGCTCATTGTGCAACGAAAGACGCAACAACAATAAAGTCGTTGCCAAAATCCTTTTGTAACGAAATTTGGCACCTTTAATAACGAAAATCGGTTGTTGCTAAAGCCCCATTTTTTTAGTGCACTTAGCACAATTTAATAACCACTAAAACTATTTTAATTTCTCAATTTTCATGTATTCAGGAAAAACTCAATTTTCATGACATTCATCCTAAAAATCATCACTGTGAATTCAATACATGACCAAATCATCTCATTCAAATTACGTTATGTTCGTATCTCAACAAACTAGCATAAACAAAACTCAATTAACATCTTAGCATGCATTTTGACCATCAAAATTGGTACTTACATAGCTACATATGAAAACATAAACACTGACATCATTTTCTTTTACTGTTATCCAAAAATTAACATGTGAATTCCTTATTTGACATAAACTCTAGCATTATAAACATATACAATTGCAATTACCAACTATATAAATCCATAATTCAATAATTGCTTATTACAGAACATGAGAAAATTCTTGCCGTCCAACACACATACATATATATTATCACAGTTATGAACATACCTTTTGTTGCTTAACAGAAATTCTTACTAAACCCACTAGAATTGACGTGAAAATTTCTAGACTCCTCTCCAATTCTCTCTCAAGTTCTCAATTTTCTCAGAGTTCTCAGCAACTAGAATGTGTAAACTAAAACAAACTGATATGCGTAATGATATAATACAAAACTGAAAACCCTTAATACTACTAAATGCAAAATCAGTTACTAACGTATATAATATAAATATATTATATTTATTATTTTATTATATTATTTATTTTCAAAAATTAGAAATTCCAAAAGCCATAAGGCTTGCTTGGTGAACCATTTAAATTTTAAAGAATTAAAATACTTAAGCCTTGTTTGGAAAAAAAACTAATTTAAATCCTTTTTAATTTATTTTAATAAATACTTTAATTTATAATTATAATCACATATTATTTATTTGAATTTCCATATCCAACACTAATCCCATTACATTAATCACATAATTATATTTTAATTAAATATAGCATTTTAATAAATATCACAAAATTATACTTTTCATTATAACTTTATTTAATAATTTAATATATCATTTAAATTACTAGCCACAATATAACATCTCATGTTATAATACAAATCTCTAAATTATAAATTAATTAAATTTAGAATTTATCTAATAAATTTAGATTTACAAATATTTATTAACGACCATCACATCAATAATTATTTATTCCATCAATTCAATAATAGACACATCAAATAAATATTTATATTATTCAATAAATATTTAATATTACAACTTGAAATTTCGGATCGTTACATCCTTCCCTCCTTACAAGGATTTTGTCCCCAGAATCACAATTCAAACAATCAAATCGTCACATTCTCCCCTACTTACAAAGATTTTGTCCCTAGAATTGAAGACACAGACTAAACAAATAACTCAGGATAATTCTTCATTATATCAGCTTCGAGTTCCCACGTAGCCTCTTCAACATTGTGGTTCCTCCATATCATCTTCACAGAAGGTATTACTTTATTCCTGATCACTTGTTCCTTCCTGTCGACTATCTGAATAGGAATCTCTTCATAAGATAAATCTTTACTGAACTGCAATGGTTCATACTCAATCACATGCTTGTAATCGGGTTTATACGGTCGCAACACCGACATATGAAAGACATTGTGAACATGCTCTAATTATGGAGGTAAAGCTACTTCGTAAGTCATCTCTTCCACTCTTCGCAATATTTTAAAAGGTCTAATAAACCTCGGGCTGAGCTTGCCTTTCTTGCCGAAACGAATCTTCCCCTTCCAAGGAGAAACTTTCAGGAATACAAAATTTCCTACTTCAAACTCACGACTACTTCGCGATGATCAAAGATACTTTTTTCGTCGATCTTGAAAGCTACCGGTCTTGCTCGATGAGTTTGACAACTTCATGATCTCATTGAACCAATTTCGGGCCTAATAGATACTCGTTCTCCAACTTCATCCCAGCATAGTGGAGTTCTCCACTTCCTACCGTATAACGCCTCGTATGGCGGCATACCAATGCTTGCATGGTAACTGTTATTGTATGCAAATTCCACACACGATAGATGATCATCCCAGTTTCCTTTGAAATTCATGATGCACGCTCTGAGCATATCTATAAGTGTCTGGATCATTCTTTCACTTTGCCCATCGGTTTGCGGATGATACGATGTACTCATTTTCAGTTGCGTTCCCATACATTCTTGAAGTTTCTTCCAAAAATTTGATGTGAACCTCAGATCTCTGTCTGATACAATTGACAATGGAACTCCATGTCTTGAGACGATCTCCTTAACGTATAGCTTCGCTAGTTGATCAAGATTAAAGCTAATCTTTATTGGCAAAAAGTGTGCAGATTTTGTTAATTTGTCCACTATAACCCAAATCGCATCGTATCCTTTCTGAGTCGTTGGAAGACCTACCACAAAATCCATTGTGATATGCTCCCACTTCCATTCTAGTATTTCCAACGATTGAAGTAATCTGTTTGGTCGTTGATGCTCGGCCTTCACTTTCTAACATGTCAAACACTTTGCAATGCATTCTGCAACATCTCTTTTCATGTTCGGCCACCAAAAATAACGCTGCAAATCTTGATATATTTTCGTACTTCCCGGATGAATTAAATATCTTGAGCTATGAGCTTCCGTCAAGATTTCTTCTTTAATATCCTGAACGGCTAGAACCCAAATCCATCCCTCGAATCTTTGCATTCCATTAGTATCGACCTGGTATTTCGCTTCTTTACCATAGACCACTCTTTCTTTTATTTTCTTGCATTCTTCATCCTGTAGCTGCGCATTCTTCACTTTGTCCACCAAAGTTTAACTGGCTTCCATCTGGTACAATTTTTCATCGGATTCTTTCGAAGTTTGATTTCCAAATTTCACTTTAGCCTTGCCATTGCGGAAATAAGCTCCTCCTTATCTGTTAACAACATCAACTTTTCTCTGCCTTTCCTACTTAAGGCATCTGCAACCACGTTTGCTTTGCCTGGATGATAAAAGATCTCACAATCGTAACCCTTTATCAATTCCATCCACCTCCTTTGCTGCATGTTCAGGTCTTTCTGTGTGAAAATATACTTCAGACTTTTATGGTCTGTGTTGATCTCACATTTCTCTCCGTAGAGATAGTGTTTCCATATCTTCAGTGCGAACACAACCGCCGCCAACTCTAAGTCATGAGTCGGATATCCTTTTTCGTAGTCTTTCAGTTGCCTTGATGCATACGCAATAACCTTACCGTTTCGCATAAGGACACAACCCAATCCTTTGTGTGAAGCATCACTATACACCACAAAGTTTCCTATATTATCTGGTAATGACAACACAGGTGCCACACTTAACTTCTTCTTCAGTTCTTGAAAACTTTCTTCACACTTCTCTATCCAAACAAATTTTACAGATTTTCTTGTCAAATTTGTCAACAGAGTGGCAATCTTGGAAAAATCCTGAATAAACCGTCTGTAATAGCCTGCTAATCCTAAGAAACTTCTCACTTCTGATGGAGTTCTTGGTTTTTCCCAATTTATCACTACTTCAACTTTTGATGGATCCACCGAAATCCCATCCTTATCAATTACATGCCCAAGAAATTGTACATGTTCCAGCCAAAATTCACATTTAGAGAATTTCACGTACAACTTTTACTTTCTTAACGTCTCCAACGTCAGACGTAAGTGTTCCACGTGTTCCTCTTAAGTTTTAGAGTACACCAAAATATCATCGATGAAAACCACAACAAATTTGTCCAAAAATGGTTTAAAAACCCGGTTCATCAAATCATGAACACTTACGAATTCATAATGTCCATACCTATTTCAGAATGCCGTCTTCGGTACATCCTCCTTCCTTACTTTTAATTGATGATACCCAATTCTCAAATCTATTTTCGAGAAATATCTAGTGTAAGACCCCAACTTTTATAAATAAAGATGAATTTTCTATAAATATTATTTTGGAATATTATGGAATAAATTTGATATAATGTTATAGTTGTGGGTAATATTTATAAATTTTGCAAAGTAAGCAAGTTGTTATAAAATATTCGTTTGGTCGGGGAATATTCTTTTTGTCGAGGAATATTCGTACGACGGCTCAATCATTGGTGGACCCCACAACGGAAGTATTGTCGTAGTTAGAAAACGACAAAATAGCCTTTCTATAAAAATAATGGAAGAGGTGTTACCGTTAAAATGGTTGAACTACCCGGTAGTAAAAGTACAGTAATAAGCGTAGTTGTATAGTTGCACACGATATTGATTATTGATGCTTACGTGAGAAGTCACTCAGCTATGCTCAATTATTGCTACAGTAATTGTTGCATCATATCTCTTATATTATTGATTCAATTATTGTCACAGTATCATCTGTATAATATGTTATAGTATTAAATCAATAATTGAGACGACAAGTTATAAATGATTAATAATTGTTGAAAGATTAAATATGTGTTGATTAAAAATAAAATGATTTGTGGTAATATTTATTCAATCCTTGATGTATATAAAGAGTCTGTTATGAGACATTTGTGGTAAGTTTGATTATATTATTTGGGGCCCATATGTCATCATCTAAGAGTCTCTTCGTCAATAGTAATTACCTTCGTCAATAGTAATTACCTTTGTGAATAGTAATTACCTTCGTCAATAGTAATTACTTTTACCAGACGTCGAACCACTTGTCGTTTCACATTAGAGGCGTCGAACTACTTGTCGTTTCACATTACAGGCGTCGAACCACTTGTCGTTTCACATTACAGACGTCGAACCACTTGTTGTTTCACATTACAAGCATCAAACCACTTTTCTTTTCACATCACCAATCGTCAAGCCACTTGCCTTTTCACATGGCTGGTTCTATAAATAGAGGCCTAGTGCTTCATTATTTTTCACGAATTCATTCAAGCTATAGAGAGAGAAAGTATAGAGAGAATAAGAGAGAAAGAAGAAGAGTATTTTGTTACTACACTACTGCAGTATTCAATCTCCTACCAAAAGTAAGGGATATTATTCTTTTGTATTCAAGAAGAGAACTTCTGTTATTCCATTTCTTTATTTTTCTGTTGGAATAACCTGTAACGCGGTTTACCCTATACTTGGTGACATTCTTCTATTATTCTGTTGGAACATCTTGTCTGTGTGTTTTACACAGGACACGGTTAAAATCTTTATTATTATTCTATTGGAACATCCGTCTCGTGTGTTACAACAGGACACGGTTAAAATCTTTATTATTATTACGTTGGAACATCCATGTCTGTGTGTTTTACTGTGGGACTGGTTCCATTCTTTATTATTATTCGTTTGAATATCCTTTCTTTACATGCGTTTCTTACGCAGGACGGGTTCCGTTATTTATTATTCTGTTGGAATAACCTTTGCATGTGTCTATCGCATGCATGGTGATTTCTTTTGTTATTCCATTCTTTATTATACTCAGTTGATTAAAGTTTTGACTTCTATACTCCATGAAATTAGTGGAATATCCTTGATATTTGCGCTTCATCCAGTATCCTTTCATGGAAATATTCTTCTCAAGATTCTTGAATTTTACTCTACAAAGCAAAGATCATGTCGATAGTTTGGATGTTATTGGTTCCTAGATAAATTAATTCTTGAACTTGTTTTATTGAATATCATTGTCATCATCCTCATGTTTATATTATGTTGAAAGTCATCTGTGGCCTGTAGTGCATAGATGGACTTGGTATGATTATGACCGAGAGACTATTCTGTAAGTAATCATGACCGTAATGTTACAAATGATGTGGTAAAATCCTCAGTGGTCTGTAGTGCATTGATGGACGAGTTGTTGGCATGATCATGACCATTAATGAATACACAAATATTCTTGGCCCGTAGAAGTATGAATAATTGTGGCCGTGATACTAAAGAATATCCTGGTAGTAGTGCGGGGTGATTCGATGATGTGGAATATTTATTAAAGTCGAGTCTCGGCTATAACATGATGATGAAAAACCTTTTAAACCATAAAAGATAGTAGATTTTATTTTCTACTTGACTCTTTTTAATGGATTGTTGGTTCATTGTAGTTAAACTTGATGTTCATTATATTTTATCGGTTTAACATTATTTGAGGCTAATGATAATTTATTTCGCATTATCTTAGTCATAATATTTCTTCTTGAGCTAGTTGAGCTCACCCTTTCTTTCACCTTTCTCTCTGTGAAATGAGAATATAGTTGGGATGAGTCGGGGAGCGGAGTAATGGTCGAGAGGATAGCATTAGTAGTCCTCACTATTCTGCGTGAAATAGTGTGATAATAATTGTAATGAGGACTCCTTTTGAGTTTGTATGATCTCTAGTAGACAATATTTGTATTCAAACTCACGTTTATGTCGTATTGTATACAGCGCTTATATTAGTAAGTTGTATTTAAATTCTGTACCATGTATCTGACTACCCAAGATGGGTGATGTATACCTATTTTTGGGTGCGTCACATCTAGCACCCTTCAATTGATCAAACAAGTCATCTATTCTTGGCAACGGATATTTATTCTTAATAGTGACTTTGTTCAATTCCCTATAATCAATGTAAAGACGCATTAACCCATCCTTCTTCTTCACGAATAACACCGGGGCTCCCCACGGTGACACACTCGGTTGAATATACTTCTTGTCTAGCATCTCTTGCAGTTGCACCATTAGTTCCTTCATTTCCACAGGAGGCCATTACAGACGAGGCCTTCGATATCGGAGGGGTTCCTGGCACTAAGTCGATCACGAACTCGATTTCTCGATCAGGCGGAAGTCCTGGCAAATCCTTCGAAAACACATCCACGAACTCCCTAACCACTAGTATTTCTTCCAATTTCACACCCTTCTCCTTTTGTGTATCGATTATGTAAGCTAAATACCCTACATTACTCGACTCAATAACTTTTGGCTCGCATCATCATCGGACATTTCATTTGTCTAGGCGATTTGCTACCATGAAAAACTACCTTTGACGGAGTCATAAGGTTTACACACTTCTTTTGGCAGTCAATTATCGCTCCATAATTAAACAACCAATCCATTCCCAAAATAACATCGAACTCTCCGAGTTTTATCGAGACTAAATCTACTTTCATAACATTCCCCTTAATGTTCACCCTACAGTTCTTGTATACGAACCTAACAGGAATCACTTCCCTATTCGTAATTTCCATGTTTAAAGGGAATTTCAACTCTTCACAAGGTATTTCTAACTTCTTAGCAAAATCATCAGATATAAACGAGCAAGTAGCACCCGAATCAAATAATACATATGCATTTATATCATTGATTGGGATAATACCTGACACGACATCTTTTGATTGAACCGCATCCTACACCGTCATGTTGAAAGTTCTGATTGTGTGCTTATTTGTTGTTGTTGGTCTAGCAATAGCCACTGCATGATGAGTGGGACTTATACCCGCGAATTAGATACTTTATGACTTAAATAATTGCCTGAATTCGTAGTTTTTATGTAGTTTTATATAAATATAGTGTTATTGCGTTTAACTGATGAATTGCAGGGCTCTATAGTACCTTTCTAGCTTTAAAAGGGTAAAATGGTCATTATTTTCACACTCGCACCGTGGTGCCAATGCCAAGCTTATTGGCCACGCCGCAGCGCCACACCATGGGCCTTGTTGACATCACCTTCATACCGCAGTACTAACTCTGACTTGGTGGGCATGGGCATGGCTTCACCCTCCGGTGCCTGAGCATAGAGAAGTGATTTTTGCCACCTCCATAAATGTTGTCTTTATTGATACTTGTATTTTATTCATTAGCTATGAACTGAATATTTGCTCTAAGGTTATAATGGAACTATTTGTAATTTAAATTGACTGTCTTATCTCTTTGGTTGGCACCATATGATTTGGTTCAATATATTTATGCTTAATAATTCTCGCTAAGACATTAGCGATGATTTTGGTAATTTACATGATATCGACAGAAGAATTGTAGATTTAAACCTGATTATATTGGCATGTGATTGTGGGTTTCAATCGCATAAGTTGTGCGTAGTAGATATATATATCATGCACCACGCATGCACTCTAATTGAGAGCTTATGCTTAAATCCTTGTTCTGATCAATTCGCATAGACATATGTAGGATTGTATCTAGCTTGGGTATTCCTTTTTTATCTATTCCCTATCGGCTGGATCTGGAAAAAGATATGTTTGTACATATCTCGACAGAGGTGTATGAGCACTTGTGTGTTCTCGGTTGACAAATTATCGTGACCATTTAGACGAGAGAGAGAAGGGTAGCTAGTTTAATGAAACATAGCACGCTAGATGTTCGATAGAATGCCTGAGTGGGGTGAAGTTATAGCCTTAGCTTGTTATTCCTTAGATTACCATTCGTTATCCATTTACTTGCTTGGATAATTAGTTATGCTTAGATTAATCACTCTTTTATTTATTGCTATTCGATAAAAATTTAGAGATATAAAGTCGGTATTTGGTAAATATTAGTGATAGTTCCTCGTTGGTACGACACTCTACTTATCATCAGATTATTTGTTGATCGCCAGATACTTGCGTGTTTAGTGATCGATTATCCGACCAACAAGTTTTTGGAGCCGTTGCCGGGGAACTGTTATTCTAATATTGTCCAATATTGATTTCAATCAATTTAGTCTTACTTTGAACGTATATATATTTATTTCTTTTATTTGTTTGATCTTCCTTTCTTTTTGTTTTTAAGTTACAGATTATGGATGATCAATGTTATCAATGGCTTTATGAGTGGACGACGCCACCAAGCTTAGAAGAAGGACTCGAGAAATTGCAAGTTCAAATTGCCAATGCCTTGAGGTTTTCTGATAATCTTGAGTGTCAGTCCACTCATGATGCCTACTATCAGGAACGAGCTGACTTTGAACCGATCTCCTATCATCCAAACTGCCAGGGTTATCCAAACTCTTGGGACTACAATCAAGAGCAGTATCATGATCCGAATCATGCATCTCAATTTGAATATCCTCCGCCCAGACTATGACTTGACATCTCGGTTTAATGAGAACCTTTTCGAGTCCTCAACACGTGAAGAAGAGAACCGGCTTGAAGCGCTTCTCACCATCTTTATCGAAAGAAATGAGATTCGGGTGGCAAGCCAAGAAGCCGCATTGCACAACCTTGAGAATCAATTGGGGCAACTCGTCAATGCCATCACAAATCCACTGCAAGGCAATCTTCCGGTCTTAATTGATCTCGACAATGAAGCAATAGAGTATTACACGGTGGATACGTAAGAAAAATGCGATGAGTCTCACACAGTTGTTGAGGGAGATGTCATAGTGCAAACTAACCAATCGGAGGAGTCTGAAGTTGAAGATAAATGGAGAAATAGTGGTTTTTTAGTCATTACTGATCCATAATCAGAGACCACGCTCCCGACTGTGAAAATCCTAGAGGGCCCAAAAAAGCATAAGGAACGCCTTCAACTTGATGACAAAGGCGAATTAGTGGATAATTTTAGTGGCAAAAGATTCTTTGTGCCAAAGGATGACTGGATGGATGTAGGATAGAAGAATGGCCAATCACCCTTGTCGACCAAAAATTTAAAAGAAATAACGAATAGGCGGCACGAAAATGTCATTTTCGCCTATGAGCCGGATTGAACGGCATCAATATAGTCAAGCCGACGACTTTAAAACAAGCGCTCGGTGGGGAGGCACCCCCATCTCGGTATAAAATTTTATCTTTTTTCTTTACTTATGTTTTAGTTTACCTTGTAACTGTTCCTTTTAGTGTTAACATGGCTTCCAGATTGTGCATTAATGTTTTGTGTCTATCATTTACGGGCAGCATGTTTAGTATGATGTACTGCATATTATAATAGTGTGTATTGTGCTCTTAATAATGTATTTTTGCCTTTGTAGTGAAGTTTTTATTCTTGTCTTGGCATGTGCAGATAACAGGCAGAAAAACTCAAAAATTGTATCTCGCGGCGCGGCGCCAACAAATGAACTACATCTCGCGCCGCGGCGCCATGAACTTACCAAGCCCATCTGCAACTAACTCATGCCGCAAATACCAATCAACAAAGAGGATATCGCACACAAGGCCACTGAAATTTTACCATCGCTAACTCAAGGCCATAAATACGAGTAACGAAGAACAACTTCAAGGCCATACAAGGGTGAAGTATGTCTTTGATTTTAAACAAATAGGTTTTAAGCAAAGAAGTGTTGGCCACTTCACATCCCATCATCTCAAAGAATTAAGCGAAGCGCCCCAACCATTGCCTCACAGCCCTACACGCCTTGACGATCGATCTTGTGAAAATCAAAAGCCCTTAACATCTGCAAATCACCAAAACAATCTAAGAAGTCACCTACAAGTGCCTGTCAGAGTGCGTGCCCAAACCTTTCTCAAACTAGGGTTTCTCAATTCAAGGTAATTTTTTGTGATTACAGTCAAATAAGAAACTATTGGTGCGATTCACTGTTTAGATTTGGGTTTTTCTTGTTATCTATTGGTGCGATTTCCACTGACGAAAATCGGGGTGAGCAATCACAAACAAAGGTTGTCCAAGTTTGGTTTGAGGAACGCACACAAGGTGTTCGATAAATTGCCTGAACCAAAAAGTAGACTAATTTGGGGCTGTTTTGGCTTAAATTCACTGGGTTTGTATTGGGGCTGTGATTGACATTGCTTCAAGGGTTGTTTCTGTAGATTTTGGCACTAATTTTGAACCAAACCAACTGAGACTTAGACATGGCACCTAAAAAAGGCAAATGACGGTGTTGGAGGGTCTTCATCTTCGATCGCAAGCAACCACTAAAGCTTGGGACTCCACCAAATTTATCAATGAGGAAACCTGGAAGTGGTACAGAGACTCTTTTGGCACGCAAAACTTGATTCCTGAACGGGGGTTGCGGCCTGATAGAAAAGATGCGGAACTCACGAACATGATACTTGAACGTCAGTGATTAAACTTCACAAAACCACCCGTACCAGCAGTGGTATCTATAGTTTGGGATTTCTACGTAAACGTTAGTCCAGATGGTCCTGATGTGGTTCAAGTCAGGGGGTGGTCCGTGGCTTTTGACAATCAAGCCATCAATGCACTGTTCGGGGTACCCAACTATGCGGGCAATGATTATATGCAATAGGGAATCCGCAGTTATGACCTGGAGGAGATCATCAGAAGGCTCTACAAGCCCGGAACGACTTGGAAGAAAAATAACTATACGGGTGAAAAGACCAGTTTCCCGTCTTCGGCACTCAGTCGCTATGGGAAGGCTTGGTTCAGTTTCATTTGTGCCAGCATGATCCCGACCCATCACCTGAGCGATGTGACTAAAGATAGGGCAATTCTGTTATTCGCCATTGTCACGGGTCTGCACGTGGATGTTGGAGTTCTCATCCATGACTCCATAATCAAGGCGATCAAGAGTACCATCGCTTCGGGACTTCCCCATCTATCAGTGATTATGCGATTCAGTGCTGGTGCGCAGGATATAGTGGGGACCAGAAGAGATAGCTTCGCCTCCCATGACTATCATTGACCATCAGATGATCAAATGCTTCAATGTGTGGGACGGGGCAGAGTCTCATGTCAAGGGCGAATGGTACGGGCCGCCTACAGAACCAGCTCCTACAGCAGACCCAGAGCCTTCTCAAGCACCTGACGCAGGCCTAGCTAGTCAGGGTCTATTGGCAGACATCATGGCATCCCTCACCTTGCTGCATCAAAAACAAGACGTCAAGGCACAAAGGCAGCGGAGGCACATAGCAGTAGTGGCTTAGAGGCAGGAGATAGCGATGCAGTACCAAGCTGAGCTGGTGAACACTATGCAGAGCATCTACACTGACTATTGTGGCGAGAGCACTGAGTTCACGCCATACCAGTTTCTAGAGTCTCCTGTCTTCCCACCTTACCCTCCACCATCACCGCCCGTCGAAGCTGATCAGGATGTCGCTGATGAGGATGAAGCCAATGCCGCTGCTGAGTGAGTAATCTCCAGGGAAGCCCTCTTGTATAAAATTGTTTTATGTTTAGCAATGAGGGAATTGCTCACCTCAATTTTGGGGGTTGTTTTTGGCTTTTATCTATTTATTTCTGTACTGCCATGTTAGGTTGCCGGACTTTAGTACTTTATTATGTTTTTGTTATCAGTTGTGTGGTGCAGTCATTTTTAAATCATGGATTAAGCTTTGAATTATTATTATTATGATGCCATGAACTATTTTTGGTTTTATTTATTAATGCTTTGATTATTATTAGCATGATTGTGGTTTATAGCCATCTTTTTGGGGCTTATACAGATTTAGATGCTTGTGCCATATGAATGGCCTTTTCACCCTATTTTGAGCTGCTATTTATCAAGGGTGTTATATATATCATTACTTATTTTTTGATTATGGCTGATGACAAGCACCAAGTTTTATGGTCTATCTCTTAGAGTCGTGTCATGCATGTATGAGTCAGGGGTTTTTCAACTGATAAGTTTAGACTGTTATTGATCCATCCTTCTAGCAAGCACCGACCAACTGTGTTAACTAGTAATTTTTTTTTTTCAAAATTTAGTTCGCGTGTTTATTGCTTTGAGCATTTATTCACTCTTATAAATTTTCATTTTTCCAAGGTAATAAAAGGCTTAGACGTTTTTACAGTTTTGGTTCTTGGATTCGTGCATGTTTAGATATTAACAATATATATATATATATATATATATATATATATATATATATATTGTTATTGAAGATTGAATATCGAAAGTCTTGCGGTGGGTCGAGATGGACTGTAAAACGCACTTGCCCATAAACGCAGGACCGATATTGAGATGGAGCATAAAATGCACTCACTAATAATCTTCGATTCTCGTAAAGTCTAATTTGGCTTATGTTGATTACGTGGCCTTTAATACTCGAGTTACTAGATTCTTAGGGGTGTTCTACACCTAGTGCCCTAAAGCCATCTGGTTTGGGAGTCACTGATCAAAAGCTCATTAATGGGTAGTTTTGATTAGCCTAAGGTAATTAAGGACTGTTCGAGTTAGGTTTTATAGTCTTCATGCTAGAGTCTTTTGATAATTCTATCGCACTTCAGGTCTTTATTCTTAATACTTGTTGAATGTTTAAGTTGCGGAGTGTGCATATTAGTATTAACAATCGACTGTGTGAACTTATTTGAAGCTATGATTAGTCAGGACGGTTGGTCTCCACACACACACACATAGAATGGATCGAATACAGTCTTATGCTTGAAATTGAATGAACCCTTATTCATATCCGTGTTTGCCCTGTTCCCTGGGAGTAGCTTTATGCTTTGAGGCCATTAAACTATATTACAATTTTATTTTTCTTTCGCGTGTGTTTTACTTTTGTTATTGAGTATTAGATAGTTTGCTCGAGGACAAGCAAAGACTTAAGTTTGGGGGTATTTGATGAGTGAGATTTATACCCGCGAATTGGATACTTTATGACTTACACAATTGCCTGAATTCGTAGTTTTTATGTAGTTTTATATAAATATAGTGTTATTGCGCTTAACTGATGAATTGCAGGGCTCTACAGTACCTTTCCAACTTTAAAAGGGTAAAATGGTCGTTATTTTCACACGTCAATTGTCATGCCAATGCAAGCTTTATCACACGCCACAAGGCACACACCATGGGCCTTGCAGACATCACCTTCATACTGCAATACTAACTACTGACTTGGTGGGTCATGGCATGTGCCGCCACCTCCGGTGCCCAGGCAGAGAGAAGTGATTTTTGACCTAGCAAAGGAAGGGAGGCTGATATAAGGCAAGAAGGGAGGCTTGCAATAGATATATAACACATATAACATAGAATAGATAGAGAGGAGATCTAGAGAGTAGTTTAGCTTAGGGATTAATTTCTTTTGTAATTTCTCTTCCTTTCTTCTGATAAATGTTTGTAAATATAGATTAGCTAGATTAGGGAGAAGTTTGGGTTTCTTTGGAGCTTCAAGAGCAATGAGCTACACGGACTGGATAGCTTGATTCGAGCAAAATGCTTAGAGATTGAAGGGCTTTGACAGAGTTTCTTCTTATCTATTTATTTTCTCTGATTTTGTAATCCACAAATGTTGTCTTTATTGCTACTTGTATTTTATTCAATAGCTATGAACTGAATATTTGCTCTAAGGTTATAATGGAACCATTTGTTATTTAAATTGACTGTCTTATCTCTTTGGTTCGAACCATATGATTTGGTTCAATAGATTTATGCTTAATGATTCTCGCTAAGACATTAGCGATGATTTTGGTAATTTACATGATATCGACAGAAGAATTGTAGATTTAAACATAATTATATTGGCATGTGATTGTGGGTTTCGACTGCATAAGTTGTGTGTAGAATAGACATATATCTGTGCACCACGTACGACCTAATTGAGAGCTTATGCTTAAATCCTTATTCTGATCAATTCCCATAGACATATGTAGGATTGTATCTAGCTTGGGCGTTCCTTTCTGATCTATTTCTATCGGGTGGATCTAGAAAGGATATGTTCGTCATATATACCTCAACAGAGGTGTATGAAAGCACTTGTGTGTTCTCATTCTAACAAATTGTCGTGACCATTTAGACGAGAGAGAGAAGGGTAGCTAGTTTAATGAAACATAACACGCCGGTGTTCGGACATGAATGCCCGAGTGGAAATGAAGTTATAGCCTTAGCTTGTTATTCCTTAGATTACCATTCGTTATCCATTTACTTGCTTTGATAATTAGTTATGCTTAGATTAATCACTCTTTCATTTATTCTTTGTTGAATAAGACTTTAGCGATATAAAGCTCAGATTTGGTAAATATTAGTGATAGTTCCTAAGTGGGTACGACACTCTACTTATCAACATTACTTGTTAGATCATGATACTTGCGCGTGTTTAGTAATTGGTTATCCGACTAACAGCGCACCCCCACTAGCATTTCCCTTACTCCTATTTGTCTCACCAGATCTCTTCTTAGGGCATTCACGACCAAAGTGATCCTTGGATCCGCACGTGAAGCACACATTCTTCTTAGCTTGAGTGCAATTTGGGGTGACGTGACCCTCCTGGCCATAATTGAAGTATACTCGTTTCCCCATCAAGCAAACATTTCCCGCATGTAGCACATACTTCAAACTTCTTATTTTGCTGATTTCTCTGTAGATTTCCAGCTCCCCCATTCGCATTCCACTTCCTCTTTAGGTTGTTGTTGCCATTTCCATCGTTACCACCACCACCATTTTTAGTTTTACCTTCACTTTTCTTCTTCCTCTGCTCCTGGTTATGTTTTGTTACTACTTCGCCTCCACTTTCAGCGAGAATTGCTTTCTCCATCACTGTTGTAAACATCTTCAATTGGAACAGGGAAACCCTACTGTACAACCAGGGTTTCAGTCCCTGCTCGAACCTCCTTGCCTTCAACTCGTCTGTATTGACTTGATATGATGCAAACCTCACCAACTCATTGAATTTTGCGGCATACTCAGACACCGACATTATTCCTTGCTTTAGTTCCAAAAACTGAACATCTAGCTAGCTCTTCGAACTCTCTGGGAAATAGGTCTCCAAGAACAGCTCCTTAAACCTATCCCAGGTCATCACTCCTGGTCCTTCCCAAGTTTTGTTGGTCTGCCACCAATAACTAGCCTCTACTTTCAACATGAATGTTGGAAAAGCAGTCTTCTGATTATCTTTTACCCTAGCTACATCAAAAACCTTCTCGATTTCCATAATCCAGGTCTGCGCTTCAACTGGATTCATGGACCCACGAAATTTTGGTGGTCCAACCCCCTTGAAATCCTTAAACGTTGTACCTTGATTCTGACGTTGATTCTGTAAAGCACCCATCAGTAACGTCACTAGCTGCTGAACAGGGTTTCCTTCCACATTGTTGTTGTTGTTGTTTTTGTCAACGGTCCTCTGTCGTGGTGGTTGACGTCTTGGAGGCATTTTCTGCTAAAATACATCCATTAGCCTCTATTCAACCTTTTAAGTATTATATACTTAAGTTGCACATCATAAAATTTTATCGTGTAACGCATAACACTTTAAATAAAATAATGACTTTTATTTATTCATCATCTTTTAAAAAAAACATCAACAGAATAGCATCACTGCTATTTACATTACTTTCCTAAACTATAACAGTTGCAGGACTACTTCATCATCATCTATCCCATTGGTTGTATCATACCCAGGATTTACATTTCGTTTATTTTCAAATCACCTATCAATTACATTTTCTACAATGTCCTACTAAGATACTGCCTAGCCTTACGACGCTCTTCTTCCATAATTCGGAACATTGTTCGGCGATCCAATATGTATGATGGTAGCGTCTTGAACTGAATCGGATAACCCATGACTCGATCTTGAGCTCGATTGATCACAGTTTTGAATACGTTGTTCATCTCTTCCATCTTCCTCCTCTTTGCTTGTGCGTCCCTCTCTGCCATTTCGGCTCGTTGATAAGCTTCCTCATATGCATCTTCAGCTCTTGCCCTCTTAGTCGATTCCTCTTTCAACTTGTTCTTCAACTCTGAAATCTCTGCTATCATACGCTCGTTCTCTCCTTCGGTGTGAACCAGCTTCTCTTCAACGTTGTTCAGTCGTTCTTCTCGATCCTGAATCTCATCGTCTTTCTGTGCCATCGAGGTCTGTTTTTCAGCTACTATCTCTTGTAACTCCTCGACGGTGTCTTGAAGTTCCACATTGCGGTCATACACCTCGTCGTATACACTGAATGACTATCGAATTAAGTGGAAGCTTTTCCTCCTCGTCCTCCTCATCGACCGCATGGCATTTCAACGGGTCCTCCTCGTCCGTCTCTATCTCATCGCCCTCATCAGTACTCTCTCCGCTTTCAACCTCGTGGATCGATTTAAACTATTTCTGTGGCGATGTAGTTGTTCCCAAATCTCCTTCTGAATATCTCGAGGCTCCTCCTCTCTCTAGGTTTTATTTGGATCCTCCTATATTAGTCATCCCGTTAACCAAAGTTTAGGTTTTAATTACTAATCATTACTACTCGACACTCACGAGCACATAAGTTGTAATCACATAAGCACATAAGTGTTTTATTACTTTCTCTTTCCTAAAACTCGATAAGAGTTTATCATCACTATCTTTTCAAAGGTTACTTCCTAAGGCTTTTTCCCCACCTAAGGTTCATAACCTAAAGCTTTGATACCAACCTGTGACTCCCCCAAATCTAGGTACTTCATTCCCACAAGATTTGGTGCTCACTATCCATACATTCATACTATCTATCCAAAATATGGAATATACATAACTGAGGGTCATAAGACCATGAACTATGTCCACAGTTACGAGTAATCTTTCAACTCCAACTTTAACAGTCATAAGACTATAAGGACTCCTCGTACTTAGGGGGATCAGCCCTTCGTACAATGTATTATGCACAAACATTTAACGCTACACGTAAGTTATCCCCTAATAATAATAGGGTTGTTCATCTCAGTATTTAGAGTACAAGTCCGCACTAAAGAATGTTTGGTTTGTATAAGCTTTCAAGGGTAATTTGAAGTTTAACAAACATCAACTAGAGGACTAGTTGAATCAATAGTGTTTGATAATCACAACATAACATAGACAATTGAGAATCATAGATGAACAGGTTATACATATTAAACTCATGCTTGAAATAACTATAGAGCATAAGTATTCAATAAAAATGAATAAAATGGTAAACCTTTGCTTGAATAATAAATAAGCTAAGGTTAGAGTCTTATAACATTAGAAATGAAATTACTGAACATACATTAACTAATAGCAAGCTGGAAACTAAGAACTTGCCCAACATGGTATTAAATTCAAGCAAGGATTAAAAATAGTTCAAAAATAAAGACGAGAGTTCAAACTGTGTTCATTATACAAGAATGTAACTTAAGAAACTTGCTTAACTATAAACAAGTTAGAATGAATCAACCAAATGAGAATTCAAATAACATTAGAATTAAAGTTTGCTCGAATGAACTCTAGGGACAATTGACTTATTCAATCAACAGTTGAAATAGAAAGCTTGCTCAATCAAAGAATAAAGCTACATAATGTAATAATGGAACTAGCTCAACGAAAGTAATGAATTAGGAAACTTTCTCAATGTAAAAGATAGAGTTTAGAAACTTGCCTCGAACGTAAGCTACAATATTAAACTCACCTACACATTGGTTTAAAACCACGTTATCTATTAGATATGCTAACATACTATAACATGTATACTTCTATCTAAACTTATCATTTTAGCACAAGTCTTTCTTTACCATCTACATTTCAAAAATTCCAAGTGTTTATTTCGCAACACTTGCCTAACATTCACTTTGTATACCAAGTTATCGCATAATGCGTTCTCGATTTACTAACCATTTTTACAATTTTGAATACATAATCCACATCATAAGACTCTATTAAACCTTGTTGTTAAATGATTCTCATATTACCATAACCTTAGGCTAAGCAACAAAGAATGACCAAAGTTTGCAGTACAAGTAGACATTAGTGTCTGAAAATGGGCCTTCAGAATGCGTGGCGCGCCATTTATTATGGGATGCAGACGCGCGCGCGCTTAAGGGTGGCAATGGGTCGCGACAACAATGTAACTTCGCTTTTGCAGTAGCAGACTTCGGCACTTTTCTTAAGCCAACTAACACGAATTTCACCCACCAAACAGTGATAATAACACGTAAAATAAATATACAACTATCATAGACTTGATTGCTAACATATACAACCACTTAGCATAATTTAACAACCACTAAAACTATTTTAATTTCTCAATTTTCATGTTTTCATGAAAAACTCAATTTTCTTGACATTCATCCTAAAAATCATCGCTGTGAATTCAATACATGACCAAATCATCTCATTCAAATTATGTTATGTTCATATCTCAACAAACTAGCATAAACAAAACTCAATTAACATCTTAGCATGCAATTTAACCATCAAAATTGGTACTTACATAGCTACATATGAAAATATAAACACTGACATCATTTTCTTTTACTGTTATCCGAAAATTAACATGCAATTTCCTTATTTGACATAAACTCTAGCATTATAAACATATACAATTAAAATTACCAACTATATAAATCCACAATTCAACAATTGCTTATTACAGAACATGAGAAAATTCTTGCCGTCCAACACACATACATATATATTATCACAGTTATGAACATACCTTTTGTTGCTTAACAGAAATTCTTGCTAAACCCACTGGAATTGACGTGAAAATTCTTAGACTTATCTCCAATTTTCTCTCAAGTTCTTAATTTTCTCAGAGTTCTCAGCAACTAGAATGTGTAAACTAAAACAAACTGATATGCGTAATGATATAATACAAAACTGATAACCCTTAATACTACTAAATGCAAAATCAGTTACTAACGTATATAATATAAATATATTATATTTATTATTTTACTTATTTTGTTTATATTATTTATTTTCAAAAATTAGAAATTCCAAAAGCCATAAGGCTTGCTTGGTGAACCATTTAAATTTTAAAGAATTAAAATACTTAAGCCTTGTTTGGCAAAAACTAATTTAAATCCTTTTTAATTTATTTTAATAAACACTTTAATTTATAATTATAATCACATATTATTTATTTGAATTTCCATATCCAACACTAATCCCATTACATTAATCACACACTATATTTTAATTAAATATAGCATTTTAACAAATATCACAAAATTATACTTTTCATTATAACTTTATTTAATAATTTAATATATCATTTAAATTACTAGCCACAATATAACATCTCATGTTATAATACAAATCTCTAAATTATAAATTAATTAAATTTAGAATTTATCTAATAAATTTAGATTTACAAATATTTATTAACGACCATCACATCAATAATTATTTATTCCATCAATTCAATAATAGACACATCAAATAAATATTTATATTATTCAATAAATATTTAATATTACAACTTGAAATTTCTGATCGTTACACAATTGGTGCTTTGATATATATTACAAAATTTCTCATGACCTGATATAGCATTTGCAGTTAACTTACAAGCAATATGGATCAAAACCACAGTTAGTTGGATCTGCTGATGCAGAGATTATCACAATTTATGAAGTAAGTTGTGAATGTATTTGGTTGAGATCAGTAATTCAACATATTTGTGTGAATTGTGAATTATCATCAATCATAAATAGTCTAACGATATTTTATGAAGATAATGTTGCTTGTATCACTCAAATTAGAGGATGCTATATCATGGGTGATAGAACCAAGAATATTGCACCAAAATTATTTTGAGCCCCAGAAGAATGACAATATTGATATCAAACATATATGATCATGTGATAATTTGGTTGATGGATTCATTAAGTCATTACCAACTATGATTTTGAAGAAGATGGTGCACAATATCGCATGCTTCGACTTAATGATATTTTTACCATGAACAATTGAAATTCTATGTACTTATGAAGGGGAGTAAAATGATATGTGTCGATTGATTGTACTTTTTCCTTCGCTAAGGTTTTTTCCCACCTGGGTTTTCCTTTGCAAGGTTTTAATGAGGCAATCCCAAGGCACTAGAAGTTATACAAGAATATTGTACTCTTTTCCTTAGCCAAAATTTTTCCCATCGAGTTTTTATTTGGTAAGGTTTTTAACGAGGCATATTCTTAGAAAATTGCTACAAAAGGACTCCATCCATTCTCAGATGAAGACAATGTTGCATATATAGCTCAATTAAAAGGAGGATACATCAAAGGAGATAAGAAAACATATCTCACCAAAATTCTTTTCACACACGACTTGATAAGTGTGGTGACATTGATGTTCAACAAATTCGATCAAAAGATAATCTAGCGATTTGTTCACCAAAGCATTACCAACTACAATGTTTGAAGGATTCATACGCAATATTGGAATGCGACAGCTGGGGGACTTAAGGATACATTCATGAGGGGGAGCTAATACGCGCTGCACTCTTTTTTCCTTAACCAATGTTTTTTTCCCCATTGGGTTTTTCCTGGTAAGGTTTTTAATGAGGCAGTTTTCTATGCGTATGGTTATACAATAGACATCCAAGGGGGAGTGTTATAAAATTATAACATATATATATATATATATATATATATATATATTTATGGATGTCTAGATTTATATTTAATTGTAATGATCTTTGGTATTTTAGAACTCTCAAGTTCATTAAGTAACTCCCATGTTCATTAAGTTTTAAACTCATGACTTTTGAGTTTTGAAACTTCTAAGTCCATGTATCTATAAATAAGAGCATTGTAAAAGAGAATGGTGGATAGATGAAAAATATATAAAAATATTATAAGACATGCCTCTTTTCTCTAATCATTTTATTCTTAATTTTAGTTATCTTTTATAACACTATAACTGTAATATGTTTCCTTTTCATCTTTATCTTTTCATAGAATCCAAACCCATTGAAAATGTACCATAGTATTAAAATTTGCAGTAATATGACTGTATTAATGTAGCACGATAAATAAAATAAAAACCTATCACTACCAAAAAAATAATGTTTCCATTTCTAATAAGTCTTCTTTCTCAAATGATCTTCTTTCTCAATTGATCTAATTAATTGTGCATGTAAAGTCTAAAAATTATTTACTTTCACAATTATTTTGGTAAGTTGATAAAATTCTTCTTTTCATGTAATAAATGGCACCACATAAACTATATAAAGGTTCTTTTGTTTTTTCAATAATTTAAGGTCTTATATTTCAAAAGTCATTACTTTTTAAAGTAAATTTTGTATTGTAACTATACATACATACATATATAATTCAAAAGTCATTACTTTTTAAAGTAAATTTTGTATTGTAACTATACATATATATATATATATATATATATATATATACACACACACACACACACATATATATATATAGTATATATAAAGGTGGTAATAGAATTTTTCCTCACAAAATAAAGCATTCTCATAATTTTCAATACTTTTAAAATTCTCCTACCAATACAAAAAAAGTAATAATAATAAAACATACCTAAATATAATAAACTTCTTCCTTTTATCCCTTTATCTTTCCATTTTATGTAGAGTTCAAAATCATTGAAAAATCTACTACCGATAAATTTGTGTAAATAGTATTTTATATAATTTTTATAATTAATATTATAAAATCTAGATCATAATACTTTTTTGCTTTTTTACCCTTTATTCTCTCTTTTATTATATACCACCTCCTTTTATTATACAATATTATATTTTATAGAGTTCTAATATAATTACGCTTTTGGTATAGCTAAATATACAGATGCATCTCTTTCTATAACCAAGCTTCGGTTCTTGGGGATAAAGTATGCAAGTTTTTATATACAATTTTTTTATAATATTAATATGCATGCATGCATAAAAGAATGAATCGCGTTTGTAGTGTGAATCTGTTGTTCGAGATGCTTTTCAAGGTAAGTTTTGCCTCCTAGAACTTTTGTTACTACTTTTGTAATCAAATCCAAAATATATTGGAATATATGTTTTGATATTTAACTTTTCTTAGTAGTGTGTATACAAATGTGTCCCTTTTCATTTTTCATTTAGTATTTTTTTAATTTTGTGGGTGTTAACGTCAAGTTTTGCCGGCGCGTCCAATCACAGAATCTACGCGCTAGAACTTGGACAATAACAGATCACACAGAAGCTTGACGACTTGTGTCGCCGGGAGATAGCTCCGATGTGAGAATAAGTACGTGCCGTTCATAAGGTTTAACAATAGAGGCTAAGTGTTTAGTGCTCAAAAGTAGGTATTACCTGTTAATTGTAACCTTGGCCTTATATTTATAGTACTTTTCCACCTTAGAATCCTTCTCTGAGTCGGATTAGGACTCCTAGTCATGGTAGTTACCATAACTTGGGTCCAACACAATCTCCTTAAAAGGTGCAAATGAAATCCAATCCAATCACTACATTTAGAGTTACCTTATTTAATTATGACTAGAATCCAAGACTCTACACGCAGGAGAGCCCACTGTGCAAGCCCAAACGATCCCACCATCAGGTCTGGATCTCGGCCCAAAGGACTCGAAGACCCGACCCCGAACACCACACAACAGGGTAAGGTTCGAGCCCGAGGGGCTCGGATACCGAACCTTAAGACACCCACTAAGATGAGATTTCGTCCCAAAAGGACTCGGACACCGACCACCACCTCCAACCTCTCCATGGGTTTCAACCCAAGAATCTTTCAAAGCCCTTCTAATGTCAGCCTTTGGCCCGTGTGAAGGTCAGAAATACTCCTAAACATTGCCTCCTAGTCTCTCGATCAGAGGGTACTTATAATTTGAGACTTGAGAGGTCGTATTCAAAGGTCACGACGCCTAATGATGAGTTATCCGGGGAAGCCAAACGACTTCCTCGATTCCCCGAAACGTTGCACGCCTTCCATGCTTGGTCCCAACTTGAGCATTTAATAGCCGCCCTGGGTAACGTGCACCTACACATATAAGAACCCCTTCCCCATCATCGTCACTTTTCCTCGAATCTTCTCGCTCTCCAAATTTTTCGCTAAAATTTTCCAAGAAGGCAATTTTCTATGAAAGTACTCGATTCCTCCCCATTCTTGTTGATTTTAACCATTCTACTTATTTTCGAGCTCCATTCTTGTCCGTATTCTTCCTAAAAGCTCACGCTCGTGTCCCATTCCTTCCAATCACACCAAATGGTCAATCTAGCACTCTGTCCCTACCAAAGTGAGTCAATTCTCCCCGTCACCACTTCCATGACGGTTCCAAATTCGACTTACTGGATGGTCCTTTCCGACGTCACTCCCTCATCGGTCCTGCCTACTTCGATAAGTGCCGAGGCTAGGATCCGAAACGCTTATCACTCCAAAGAGGAGTTTTCTCATCTTTACACCCCCTCCACCATCACATCCTCTCAACTCTCCGACGTCAATCCTTTACAACATCCCTCCTGAATACAAACTTTGGGCACCGAAGCCTGACGAGAAGATGTTCTAGAGGCCTGACGGCGAATGGGTGGCCGTCCCCCTTTACATTTTGAAATACGGATTCGGGCCTCCACAGTTCATTTCCTCCTTTCGAATTTTGTTGAATCAGTTCGCATAACTCTTGCCAAACTCGTACATCCATCTAGTTTCCTTCAAGGCTTATGCCAAGAGATCGGATCACCCTCGGTCTCGATTTCTTTTTCGCCTTTATTTATCAAGCACGGCTCATTCAAGGAGCTTGCTTCGGTGGTCGCTAATCTCGCTAGGGCATCTCGCTATTGTATTATCCGACCGATCCACCCCGACAACCGTATGCGATGGAAGTACGCGAGCTTATCCTTTACTTTACCGAGACTTTGACATTCTTGCCCGAGCCTCATACTCATCCGACAACTACTTTTTACCACCGCTTGAGAATCATCAGATGACCAACTTCAGTATTTCCAAGCTCCGGGCCAACCGTATTCCTGCTAGGATGGCCTCATACTCTGCTTCGTTGTTTGTGGACTTAAACTGAAATCGGATCATCTGCTGGATTTTGAACCCTTCGGGACTTGTCAGAATGACCCCTGCTCCACTGATGTCCGAAGTCGACGATCCATCCACATACAACGTCCATGAGGTCAGCCTTTGTTGAGTTTCGGCCACGGTGCTCACGTCTGACTCTGTAAAGGAACACTCTACCACGAAATCTGCTAAGGCCAGCCCTTTGATTACCGTCCGGGGATGATATTCTATTGCAAACTGTGTTAATTCCATCGTCCATGCAGCCAACCGACCGACATTTCCGCTTATGCAAAATCTCTTCTTTAACGATCGATCCCGTACACCACTATTAGTCGACCCTGGAAATAGTGCCTGAGCTTCCTGATGGCAATTATTAAGGCATAGACGAACTTTTCTAGGTTCGGGTATCTGATCTCTGCGTCCCAAAGTACGTGGCTGACGTAGTACACCGGGAACTACTTTCCTCCCTTGTCACGTACCAAAGGTCGCCTCATCGCCATCGGGCTCGCAGCCAAGTATAAATATAAGGGTTCTGAAGGGATTGGTTTCATCAGCAATGGTGTCGAAGACAGATATATTTTGATCCCTTGAAACGTATCTTCGTATTCCGACGTCCACTGAAAATACCCCTCATTTCACATGCCCACTGCAACCCCAACTCACTTCCAGTTTCCTCTCCGTCCCATCTCCACCGTATCACTCAAGATTACCCCTAAATCATCAATTTCTCCTAAAACCCACCTCAAATTTAATTGCAAGAAAAAAACCAAAAACCCATCAAGTTGCCGTCTCAACAAGTTGTCCCAATTCGTCAATTCCTTTTCACAGTCCTCCGCTAGAAATTCAAGCAGACTAGATGTTCATTTATGATATGAGGGTATAATTTGTAAAATTGTGGGTATAATCGGTAGAATTATGTCAATAACCAGTCCGCTAGAATTTCCAGCGGACATCGAGTTTGATTTTTAAATCTCAATCCTTGATAATTGTAATAGAAGGTGGAAATGGTATTTATCATTTTTTAATCCATAACAAATAAATGCTATGTATCATTGCAATATATATATATATATATATATATATATATATATATATATATATATACATACTATAGTTAATAATTCCGTGCCTTCTAAGACTATGGATGGTAGAATTTATCCCAAATTTTGAATAAATCCGTATAAAAAATTATCATTATTATATGAAAATATCTATAGTAAAATTTCATTTTTTATAAGTAAAATGTGATAATTTCATCTTTTTATATTAATGTGATATCTATTTATTATTAATATGAGAAAATTATTGTGAAATTATTATATTTATAAAAATATTTATTATATGAGAAAAAAAATATTCATTTTAAAAATATCATTTTCATATAATTTTATAGTAAGATGGTAGTATTTTATCCAACCCAACATGGTAGCATGAGAGAGAGTTATTACCTTCAAAGTTTTTTGAAGGGTTAGATTTATCCCAAAGTTTTGATGGTCAAGATCTTTTAATATAGTTTTAGTAGGAAATTAAGTATGTTTAAAAACACTTCTATTTTGTATATATATATATATATATATATATATATATATATATATATATATATATATTAAAATAACTCATGCCTTGCACGGGTATTAAACCAGTATTGCCTAAACTCGATTGTACCAGAACTATCAGAAAGTTAAATAATTATATTAAATCAATTTATAGAAATAACTCAAGAATGGAACAAAGTATACTAGCATGTCTACCACCCACATGTTTGCACATTTATTTTCCATAAAATTTTCAACTTCAATAAGTTATTTTTCTCAAAACTTACTTTAGATTTTATAAATTTTAGTGGTTAAGGATTAAGTTAATCTTAAGGAAAGTGGAGAAAGAATTCATTAATGGCGGGAGGAAAAGGTGAGAAAATCTACCAATACAAAATGTTCAATGTTCAATGTTCATTTAATAATATAAAAAATAAATAAAAAATTAAGTTAAACATCTTATAGTAAAAAACATAAATTGTCGAAAATGAAATACAGATTGATAATCTTACAGCAATATACAAATTCTAATATTGTATTGGGTGCACATAGAGGTAACATGTACATTTGTAGCCAACTTAATGTCGTGTTGTATGATTCACGTGTCACGAGTACTACCACACTTGAATATAAATATGTGGTATACTTGCTTAGTCTATGAAGACCACATAAACATGAAGAATGTACAATTAACGTGTGACATGAGTACTTCCAAACTCAATACCTTTTCAATTACATCAATTTTTGCAACACTGCATATAAATTTATGTAAAGAACAAAAAAACATGACGAACATTTTTCAACGCATACGTAGTGCAGTCATTTGTTTAGTTGAAGATTTACATATCAGATAAGTAAAACTAATCCCCTATCCCCCCCCCCCCCCCCCCCACCCCCAATCTAGAGAGTTGCGACTACGTAATGTAAAGAAATATCAAATATTAAACTGACCATATATATACACCACATTTCAACCACCAAATTTATAATCCATGATAAACTTTTACCACGACTATGAGCTCTATCAACTACTCCACGACCTCCTTATGAAATAAGAGACTCGTAATTGTCTATTACTCTATTCTATTTAGCCAGCACACCAGCTGTTACTGATCTGGTGGCGTGTAAAGTCCAACTTACACATATAACATTAAAAACATAAAACAAAATTCCATCAATATAATCTATCAACATTTATCTACAAACGGGATATCTTATGAATAAACTGAAATAGTTAAGAGAATAAGAGAAGGTAGAAAATCTAGAACCAGAGTTACTAAATATTCTCATAAATCTAGCGAATCACGTATTAGATACTCTTACTTGCCAATACTCTAAATTTTAACATACCGAAAATTTTATTTGTTGTTTAACTATAATTGCACAAATATCAATATTATAACTTAGTATTGGATGCTCAAACATTACATTTGTACTAAAATATTTATAAAACAATCAACGTGTTGATTCAACTAAAAATTTTCTACAAAACTTAGGTTTATTACATTTAGATTTTAATGGAGTTTTTAATTATAAGAAGTTGTATAAAGCGTATCGCATTTTAACTATATATCGTACCACGTACACGTATTCGTATAACATCATGAAGCGTAGCACGTTTCAGTTTCAGCTAACACTGTCTACAACTACATTATGTATAACATGAAAATAGTATAATTACAAAAATCAAGAATCAATTTTTTATATCATTTCAACAATTCAACTATAATTCTTTTCTAGTTTCCCCAAAATAAATAAATTATAATTCTTTCCCTCTTAATTATTCTTTAATTGGCTTCATCCTTCATTAACTATATACATTTACAAACTAAAATTATACCCAAAAAACAAAAGAAAAAAAACTAGAAAATAAGATAATTTTCAATTTCCTATTTCTTTGCAATTAACATAAACTGTGCACTTTTTGTGACGATTTGATTGTTTGAGTTGTGATTCTGGAGACAGAATCCTTGTAAGGAGGGAAAGATGTAACAATCCGATATTTCAAATTGTAATTTTAAATATTTATTGAATTATATAAATATTTATTTGAGGTGTTTATTGTTGAATAAATATTTATTGATGTGATGGTTGTTAATAAATAGTTATGAATCTAAATTTATTAGATAACGTGCTAAATTAAATTAATTTATAATTTAGAGAGTTGTAATATGACATGAGGTGTTATATTGTTGATTAATAATTTAAAATGGTATGTTAAATTATTAAATAAAATTATAATGAAATTATAATTTTGTGATATTTGTTAAAGTGGGAAACTTATTTTAAAATATAGTGTGTATAATTAATTTATTTGATTAATATTGGATATGGAAATTAAAATAAATAAGATGTAATTATAAATTATAAACTAAATTGTTTAAAGAAATAAATTAAAGGAGTTTAATCTAGTTTTTGCCAAACAAGGCTTAAAATATTAAGTTTTTAAATTTTAAAGGGTTTTGCCAAACAAAGCCTTATGGCTTTTGGATTATTAATTTTTGAATTTTGAATTATAAATAAAATAATAAATACAATATAATTATAGCTTATACGTTATAAGTAGTAACTGACATTATATTAAGTTTGGCATATTATAGTTTATCAGTTTTATTTTTACGCTTAAGTGAGTATTGGTTTACGTGACTTGTTATTTGCTAAGCCTAAGATTACAGAGAGAGTTGAGAGAATTGAGAGAGAACTTAAGCAGTTTCCAGCAACTTCAGTATTTGGCAAGGATTAACAAGCTAATAGAAGGTATTTTCCCTAATTATATATGAATATGTATATACGAGGTTACGGCATGAAGCTTCAAACTTTATGAATTCAAAATTTTTGAAATCTTGTTATACAACTGATTATGGTGATTGTGTGTGTTTGGGATGCTAGAGTCTATGTTTAAACAAGGAGATTGCATGCTAATTTCGTATAATAGTAGAAAAATAATGACAGTGTATGTTTTTATGAATATTTTCTCATATTGCTTATGTAAGTACCAATTTTGATGGTCAATTCGTATGCAAAACTCAGAATTGAGTCTTGTTCATGCTAGTTCATTAAGAAACGAAGATAATGTAGATTTTGAACTCAAAATGATTTGGTGAAGAATTGAGATTATAAGTGATGATTTTTATCTAAGGAACTCAAAATGAAGTTTTATACCATTTAATACGTGTTCATTACTGCTTTGGTGGGTGAAATTCGTATTTGTTGGGCTAAATATCGGTTCGTCTTTCTTGCTGAAATACATCTTGAAATTGGCTAAAGGCTAAAACTGGCTAAATTGCTAGGCTATGGCAGTTCACATGTATGGTAGCACGCTGCCATACCCTCGTCCCGAGATGTTGAAGTCTGCTACATCTGCAGACCTTGGATGCCATGGTAGCTTAGCTTTATGATATGTTAATGTGTCCAATGTGTAATAACATGGTTAAAACAGAATCGTACTATGTGATTAGTAGTTTCAAAGTTTCAAATGATTAGTAAGTGATGAACGTGGTATATTAGAACTTAGTGAGCAGGATGAATAGTAAACAGGTATTGTGAATGTTAACACTTGAAATTTCTGATATTTGTATGGTAGCATAAGACTTGTGCTAAAATAATAAGTCTAACTAGAAATGAGTGTTATGTTGGAACGTGAATGTTAGTATATCTAATAGATGGTGGTTCTAAACCTATGTGTAGGTGAACGTGAGTTTAATATTATAGCTTACGCTCGAGGAAAGTTTCTAAACTTATCTTTTTACATTGAGCAAGCTCTCTAATTCTACTTTTACAATTGAGCAAGTTTTCTAACTCTACACTTTCGTTGAACTAGTTCATTTATTACATTGTGCAAGTTTATTCTTACGATTGAGCAAGTTCTTGTATCTAGTTTGTTTATGATTTCTAAATCTTATTCTGATATTGAACAATTTATTCTTGTCTTTAACTTGTTATCTAGCATGCAAGTTTACATATTCTGATATACTCATGTTGAACAAGTTTTATCGTTTAAATTACTATTTGTTATGCATGCTTAGTACTCAATTCTAAATAACCTTGGCTTAATATTGTTCAAGCAAGGTACGTTATGATTATTCGATGTTTATGCTATTAGTTTATTCCTAAAGCATGATCTTAATTTACAATGTCGATTCAGTTATGATTATTCCATAGCACAACGTTATCAATATTGTATTCAACTAATCCTTAGTTGATGACCGTTGAATTCTAAATTACCCTTGAAATGTATCCAAACCAAACTTACTTTGGTGCGGACTTGTACTCTAAATACTAAAGATGAATAACCCTATTATTAGGGGATAATTTACGCGTAGCATTGAAATGTTTGTGCACAATACATTGTACGAAGGGATGATCTCCCTAAGTACGAGGTCCTTATAGTCTTATGACTGTTAAAGTTGAAGTTGAAAGATTACTTACAACTATGGACATAGTTCGTGGTCTTAAGACCCTCATATATATTTCTTATTTCGATTCCAGTTTTTGGTTATCATTGATAGAGTACTATTCAGTTTTGATGAGCCTATTCATGGGCAGTTATTATTATTGTTCTCCTGTTGATTCATTGTTATATCAAGCGAGCACTTGTTTTGCTCACTCTTGCATAAATATAATTTTTACAGCTAAAGTTGAGAAGGTAGACGAACCTACAACTAGCAAAGGAAAGGGAAAAATGTACAAGTGATGAAGACTTGTAATTTCATTTATTGTTATGATGATAGATTTATATTTAATGATGTGTTGTAATAATTTTATTTCCGCACTTAAAATAATGTTAAGGTTAGACAACCTAGGATGTTTTGTTTTTGAATTTAGTGATGTAACCCTTTTAAAGGGAGGATTTATGGTTTAAATGTTATTTTATTTGGGTAGATAGTACGAATGAATGGAAAGTGAACACCAAGTCTTGTGGGAATGAAGTACCTAGATTTGGGGGTGTCACAGGTTGGTATCAAAGCTTTAGGTTATGAACCTTAGGTGGGGAAAATCCTTAGGAAGTAACCTTTGAAAAGATAGTGATGATAAACTCTTATCGAGTTTTAAGGAAAAAGTAATAAAACACTTATGTGCTTATGTGATTATAACTTATGTGCTCGTGAGTGTCGAGTAGTAATGATTAGTAATTAAAACTTAAAATTTGGCTGACAGGATGGCTAATGTGGGAGAATCCAGTTAGGTTAGGGAGGAAGGTTCCCAGATGCCTAGAGAGGAGGAGCCTCGAGATATTCAGTGGTTTGGGGAACGTGCCTATCGCCCACGAGAAACAACTCCGTTGGTCACGATGAGTTGAAAGGTGAGAGAATACCTGATGGGGATGATGAGATAGAGACGGATGAGGAGGACCCTATGGAGCTGCCATAGTTGGATGAGGAGAACGAGAAGGAAGAGATTCCACTTAACTCGATTGTCGCCCGTATGTACGACGAGGTATAGGACCACAATGTGGTACTTCAAGATACTGTCGAGGAGTTGCAAGAGATAGTAGCTGAACAACAAACCTCGATGGCACAGAAGGACGACGAGATCCAGGATCGAGAGGAACGTTTGGATAATGTTGAAGAAAAGCTGGTCCACACTGAAGGAGAGAACGAGCGAATGATAGCAGAGATTGCAGAGTTGAAAAATAATTTGAAAGAGGAATCTACTAAGAGGGTAAGAGCCGAAGACGAGTACGAGGAAGCTTATCAATGAGCCGGAATAGTAGAGAGAGACGCACTAGCAAAGAGGATGAAGATGAAAGAGATGAATAGTGTTTTTAACACCGTGATCAATCGAGCTCAAGATCGGGTCATGTGTTATCCTATTTAGTTCGAGACGCTGCCATCGTACATATTAGATCGTCGAACAATGTTCCGAATTATGGAAGAGGAGCGTCGTAAGGCTATGCAACATTTTAATAGGACGTCATAAATATAATTATTATGTGATTAGTGAGTAAATAAGATGTAAATCCTGGGTATGACATAACCAATAGGATGTGATGATAATGAAGTTATCCTGCAACTTTTGTAGTTCAGGGAAGTAATGTAAATAGCAGTGATGCTATTATTTTGATGTTTCCTAAAAGATTATGAATGAATAAAAGTTATTATTTTATTCAAAGTGTTATGTGTTATGTGGTAATTTTTTCGATGTGCAAGTTGAATATATAATACTTAAAAGGTTGAATAGAATTTAATGGGTGTATTTTAATAGAAAATGCCTCCAAGATGTCAACCACGAAAAAGGAACCTTGAGAATAACAACAATGCTGAGGATAATCCTGCTCAAAGAATTCGTAACGCCAATCGACGGAGCATTATAGAATCAGCCACAGAATCAAGCTGCAACATTTAAGGACTTCAAGGCAGTTAGGCCACCAGAATTCCATGGGTCCATGAATCCGGTTGAGGCACAGACCTGGATTATGGAAATAGAGAAGGTTTTCGATGTTACTAGGGTAGGAGAGAATCAGAAGATTGCTTTTGTAATATTCATGTTGAAAGCAGAGGTGAGTTATTGGTGGCAAGCTAATAAAACCCGAGGAGGTCAAGGGGTAATGTCTTGGGAAAGGTTCAAGGAAATATTCAAAAATTTTGTCTTTGTTATATATTTATTCAAAAATGTTCCATTGATATGTGGTCAACTAAAATTAGAACTCCTGCTTTTAACTATTGTAACATTTGTACCAGTTCTCCAGGCTTGATTCAATCATAAGCATGTTCTATTTTTAGGCCCCTTTGGGTTGATATAGCGATGAAACTTAGATGTATGTGGTTCTGGGTTTCTTTATACTTTATATCTTGATATATTTGTAAGGTCAGAAATGAGCAAACAGTTTAAGCTCGATTCGATTCGCTCGCTCGACTAAAAGTTCGATTCGAGCTCAACTTGAAATATAAATGAGTCAAATATGAGCACATTTTAAAGTTCGATAAATTACTCGAACCTCCTCAAATTATAATTTTCTATTGATACTCGTGATCATTTTCGTTGAAAAAGTCCAAACCGCTTTCGGACTCGATTAAGAATCGTGTTCGACTTGTAGCTAAATGAGCCTCGATCAAACCTTTATTTATACTCGATAAATTTTGTGAACCAAATCGAGCAACTCAATACTCGGATCGACTTGGTTCGTTTACACCCTTATATATTTGGGATCGAGGAATTACTTTGAGTAAAAAAGAAAATTGTTTTCACTAACCTTACATTTGTTGACCCAATATTTTATTTATTGATTCAGTAGTTTATAATTTTATATATATACTTGTGTGCGGTTACTCATGTTTCTATGCTATTATTCGTTATGATAAATCAGGTCTTGAAGTTGATCGCTTTTGGCCATGCATTTAAAAAATATAAGGTATATTTAGTGATGGGTGTAATAGAGAGTGATGGATATACACTCTATCAGATCGCTCTTTTTTTGATTCAAAAGGTCATTACCTTGGAAAGCATCGAAAACTCATGCCTACAACATTGGAGCGCATCATCCGGGGCTTTGGGGATGGATCTATGGTTCCAGCTTTTTGAGACTTCAATTGAAAAATTGGTGCCACCATATATGTGGGAAAAGCAGAATGCCACTTCTAAGGACAACAATGTGTGGTAAAGGTTAGTATTTGATCGTCGAAACATATATTTTGTCAATCTGTTCTTCCGTTTGGCCCATGAGGGTTTAAAACATCTCTTCTATGTAAGCTCCTCTATGTAAATAACTTTTCATTTTTAGTCTTTTAATCAGTGTGGAACATTTCTCAAACCTTGATAAATGGATTTTTTGGAAAGGAAAAAAATTTTAAGACTTCAAATTTAGAAGTTCTGTATGAAGTAGATTCATCTGTCTGTCTGTTTCTCCCTCTCTCTCCCTCTATATATTCACACATATATATATATATATATTCACACACACACATATATATATATATATATACACACACACACACACACACACTATTCTGCTCACTTTTATTTGCAATATGGTTGAAACCAATGAAAAAACTCTAGATCAATGTTACTTGGATCATGGTTTGATATAGGAGGCAAAAATGGGAATGGAAATCACATTCACAAAATTTATCTTTAAATTGAATTCATAATGAAATTGCGAGTAATTTTTATTAACATACAACATCAAAGAGTGATAAGATTTCTTGTATACATAAATTGCATAAAATCGCAATAAAATATTTTTCACTTATATTTTATACTTTAAAAGAGGGTAAAAAGTGTCAAACCTATATGTTGGGCCATAATCCTTTTCCTTATTGGGGCTGGACTTAATGGGCTCCTCCTTGGATCATGTTAAGCTAAGTCCGATTGGTTCGAATGGTTTGGGCCCGCCATTTGATCATTTTATTGAAGTTCTTTCGGTTGGATCAGTCACTTGGGTCATTTCCATTATTTGGTCTTAGTCATTGAATTGGCCCATTATACAAATTGTCACCTAACCTAACTTTGACCAGTAATCATTATGCCAAGTGACAGTTGACTATTGTGTCGGCCACCTTTCTGCATGGCATTAATGAGGATGGGACTCAATGATGGCCGTGGTGGCAAATAGTGGCGATGAGGTAGTGGAAGTGGGTCGCTTACTTTTACCGAAATGACCAGAAGTGGGGAAAAAGGTGTCAAGAGATGATGGGTGGCACGGTAAACCGGGAGTGGAGTATGCATGGGGCTAAGATCACATAAGAGGGTAAGTAACACATTCATTCATTATTATTATTCTATATCTCAGGCATTAGATAATATTTTCTCTCCAATGTTGACCTTGTAATCGCTCAGATCGACTCTCACGCCGGAGTTATCCTCGACGGCCAAAGTCAAGCTTTTGGTGTTAACTTGTTGAACTGTGCAGAATGTTGGACGCGTCTTGGTGATTGGGACGTGGAGAAAGATCTTGGCGTTAACATTGGCGCTAGAAGGAGGGCTGAGTTCTAGTGTCCTGAGTATTTTTCAATCATAGACTGTGTTTGTTCTACGACAGTATTCATGGTGAAGAGTAGAACACCTACACCCGAAGGGCAGCCGAGGGCTGCCAGTGAATCGACACCACGAGTGTCTATCAAGGATCATTTGGGACCAACAATAAGTGTTCATGCTAGCACAGCGTCCAAACGATCACCTGAAGATTTTTGGTCGAAGGCGGTGGGCAAGGCTAAACGTAGGCTAGTTTTCCCGACGGATAAAGCGTCTGGCCACGGTTGGAAACGAGTAGAAGGCACTTCGCCTAGAACTCGATAACCGAGAGGACCCGGGACGAAAAAGCTTCACGATCGCTAAGATGGCGGATGAGGCGGATAGAGCTATGGAAGTACTCGTGAAGCAACGACAGGATATAACTGAGCAGATGGCCCGGATGGCAGAGTTGAGAGATGAAGAGCTCAGTTATAATCAGTCCGAAGAGCAAGGACACCGAAGTGGGAAAGAACCTGTTCATTCAGGACGAGATTCTCGAGGTCGAACTCGAGAGAGAAGAAGATCCCGAAGCCCTACTACCCAAAGATCGAAAAGGGTACGTCACCTTATCGATTCTAAGGAATAGGGTCAGAGAGAAAGAAGAGGTCGATCCAGAGATCACACTCCTGAAACCACAAAGAAAGCCCTTGTTGTTGCACATTCTCGCCATAGTGCCCGAGCTCAAAGACAAAGCATATCTAGAGATCACTCTCGAGAGTCTCATCGAGGGTACACCACCGTGGACACTCGTCATCGCAGAAGCCCTTCTAGAATTGAAGGCTTTATTGTAAGAAACCGGTCTACTCAGAGGAGGAAGGAGTCGCCGGAAAAAGAAGCATAATCTCAACCAGAAGGTGTAAAGTATCTGGTCAAAGAGTTAAAAGAACTTCTAAGGCTTGTCAAGTACAAAAATGAAGGATACTTTGAGGAAAGAAGGTATTCCCTTTTTTTGCGGAGATTCTTAAGGAAAAAGCTGACCCCACCAAGAAGTTGCCCCACATCGAGAGTTATGATGGATCAGGGGATCCCTATGACCACAGTCAGGCGTTTGACCGACTGATGGATTATTATGACTTTAGCGATGCTGCTAAGTGTCATACTTTTGTCACAACACTCAGAAAGGATGCCCGACAGTGGATGGGGACTTTGCCTTCAGATTCAATTTCATCTTTGGCAGACATGTGCAGTAAATTTCATGCTCGCTTCGGGAGCAACAAAAGAAGGGGAAAACCAACTGGTTCGTTGGCTCAGGTTCGACAGTTTTTGAATGAGTCTTTGGGCCAATATGTGAAGAGGTTCCGTGAAGCAGTCGGCCAAGTGACAGACCTGAACGATCTACAAGCCGTTGGACTGCTTTGTAATGGGTTAGATCCGTCAAATCGGAGAAGTTGGTGAAGAAGTTAATGTTTCATCACCAAGAGTCTTCTTTGAAGCCTTCGACAAAGTCAAGGTTATATCGTGGTGGAAAAAGCCATGGATAAATTTCAAACGCCCCGCCGGACCGACTTAAGGAGATGAGACGGGATAGAACCGATAGAGACCGTAAAAAGAATGAAGGAATAAAGACCGCTACGAATGGGGTCAAGAAGTATAACAATTGAGATGGGTGGAGGACGTTCGTCCGCTTCCAAATTTCGAGAGAGTGAATAGGACGTACACAACACTCAACACAGACAGGACTGTTATCTTGGATCAAATTAAGAATCAACCTATTTTCGAACCACCTCGAGATAACATTAAGCCCGGGAAAGGGATTTCTCGTAAGTATTGTGATTACCATCAAGCTTCGGGTCATGATACAAATGACTGTGCTAGTTTGAAGGACTTTATTGAAAGAAAGGTACAAGGCGGGGCTTTGATTCAGTATGTGGCTGCCAGAACTAATCAACAAAGCAGATGAGGGCCTGCTCTCGTAGCTTAACCGATTCAGCTTCAAAGAAGTGTTGCCGGCCTCCGAACAAACTCTACAAGGCACGTGGTAGATGTCATCACTAGGGGTACTTCTGGCAAACTCGTTGGAAAGAAGCGCCGAAGCTACTTGGATTCGGTTATGTCAGTGGCAGGTACCCTCCCGAAGACTGACAGACCATATTCGAGTACGGTAATCTCTTTTACTGATGAAGATTATCCTTCGGAAGTCATCGAATCACGAGGAGGGATCTTGCCGACCGCATAAGTGGGTTCGGTGGATATGAAGCGGATGATGGTAGATAATGGGTCTTCTGTAGATATTCTGTATGCCCACGCTTATCATAGGATGCACCTAGATGGGCGAAAGATGGAGATAGGACATGAGGCTCCTCTATATGGTTTTAGTAATGACCCGGTCAAGGTGGCTGGAACCATTGAATTACCAGTCATCTTCGGAACGGCCCCCCAACAGGTAGAAATTATTTGCAAATTTTATGTTGTGTATATAGATTCGCTTATAATGCTATTTTGGGAAGGCTCGCTTTAATTGCTTATAAGTCATGTGACCTCTATTCCTCATTTCAAAATCAAATTTCCTACTACCATGGGGCTCATGAGGTGAAAGGGACTTGGATCTAGCTAGAAG
Organism: Panax quinquefolius; assembly: GCA_020205615.1. NCBI lineage: Eukaryota > Viridiplantae > Streptophyta > Magnoliopsida > Apiales > Araliaceae > Panax > Panax quinquefolius. Next base: position 73,876,532 of record CM035157.1, read on the forward strand.
GTGTTATAGAACGCCTGTGATCACTTCGGGAGTGGGAGTATCGAAGGTATGCACCATGACGATAGAGATCGAACCCTTCACAGAGAGTAGTTCCGAACCGTTGGTCATGCCAGCTGAAGAAACGGAGGAGATAGAGCTCATCCCGGGCAAGGAGAACAAGACGGTGAAAATAGGTTCGGGTCTGCCGGAACCTCTCTGGATGAACCTCATGGAGCTCCTGCAATGCTATGTTGATATTTTCGCATGGGAGCCTCAAGACATGCCAGGAGTAAGCAGGGATATCACTGAGCATTGGCTGGAGGTAGACCCATCAAAGAAGCCAGTCCGACAGAAGAGGAGGATTTTCGCACCTGAACGTCAGCGAATAATTGATGAAGAGATTGCAAAATTGTTGGCAGCTGACTTCATCTTCGAGATTGACTACCCACAATGGATGGCGAATGTGGTGCTGGTACAGATGCAAAATGGTAAATGGCGAGTCTGCATCGACTACACTGACCTAAATAAGGCTTGTCCGAAGGATTTCTACCCTCTACCCCACATCGACCAACTCATCGATGCCACTTCGGGGTATGCTTTGTTAAGTTTCATGGACGCATTCTCTGGATATCATCAAATTTCCATGTGCAGTAAGGAGGATATACCAAAGACAGCGTTCATAACGCATCGCTCAGATATGCCTATAAGAAAATGACTTTACTCATCAATCCCTTTGAGCCACATACCAGAGGATGATGAACCATGTCTTCAGATATCAGCTGGGCAGAATGTGGAGGTGTACACGAGACGACATGATTGTCAAAAGCATGTTGGTGCATAAACATCTGGATGATTTAGAAGAATGCTTTCAGACAATTCGTCATCACAATTTGAGATTGAACCCCACTAAGTGCACCTTCGGTCTAGGGGCTGGCAAATTTCTGGGTTATCTTGTCAGTCAGAGAGGAATTGAAGCCAATCCAGAGAAGATTCAAGCGATCCTGAACATGAAGACTCCTCAGTCATTTAAAGATGTTTAAACGTCTGACTGGAAGGATTGCAGCTTTAAGGAGGTTCATGTCCAAGTCGGCGGAAAGATGTCTACCATTCTTTGATACGTTGAAAGGGCCGAAGAATGCAAAGACATTCCAATGGACTTCGGAGTGTGAGGATGCCTTTCAGAGCATCAAGTCCTACTTATCTTCGGCGCCTTTGTTGGTGAAGCCAGCTCCTGCTGAACCCCTATATTTGTACTTAGCAGCTAGTTCGTTGGCAGTAGGAGCAATTTTGGTGCGTGAAGTTGGGGTAAGCCAAGACCCGGTTTATTATGTAAGCCATGTCCTTGGGATGTCAAACAAGGTACCGAACATTGAAAAGTTTGCTTTTGCTTTAATAATCGCTAATCGTAAAGCTTAGGCAATACTTCCGTGGTAGATTGGTAATAGTATATATAGATCACCTTTGAAGAAGATTATGGGCAAACCCGAGGTATCGGGAGATTAGTTGCATGGACGATGGAGTTGTCCCAATTTTTCATTGAATATCATCCCGAATCGCCATCAAAGGGCAAGCCTTGGCTGATTTTGTTGTTGAATGCTCGCTTTTCAAGTCGATGAAGTTGTGGCGGTCAAGGATCGGACAGAAGCGAGCTTGCAGATTCTTCAATGAAGGCAGTAGTTCGGGACGCCAGATGCAGATGGGTCTTCTACCACGACGTCGGTGGAGCATGGATTATTCTCGACGAGTCCGGAGGATTCAAGGTGCTGTGAGCCATCGATTTCTGGGATTCAAAGCGACAAACAACGTAAGTCGAGTATGAGGCGGTACTTTATGAGGTTACGACCGAAAAGAGTCTTGAAGTGCAAAGAATAATCATCTTGATGATTCTCGCTAGTCGTTAAGCAACTTTCCGGGAATACTAAGCTCGAGGACCAAAATGATCAAATATCTAGCGTAATTGAAGGAACAACTTTAATATTTCCAATCCTACGAGTTTGTGGGCTCAGGCGTAATAACAATTCAATTGTTGATGCACTCTCCAAATTAGCCACTACACGGATGTTAACGTCTTTGATGGGTCGGTTTATTTAGAAACTTTGCAACATCCTAGTGTCCATTATGAATCGGTGATGTGCATCGACCAACCAATCGCCGTTGACTCCATATATAGAGTATCCGACGGATGGCGCCTTACCTTCTGGATCGGATGCTTGCCAAGAAAATCAAGTATAAAAGTGCTAATTTTGTTCGATTGATGGGGATCTGTTCAAGGGCTTTCTCATCTCCACCTTTGAAATGCCCCGACTCCGGAAAGTTGAATATGCTCTTCAGGAAGTACATGAAGGTATCTGTGGTGACCATATGGCGGCTAAGTCATTAGCTTATAAAGTACTTCGACAAGGGTACTACTGGCCTACCATCTTCAAAGAAGCTTAATCGAATACGCCAAGAAGTGCGAGAAGTGTCAACTCAACAGTCCGATTCTACATCACCACCGTAAGAGCTATACTCGATCTTATCTCCTATACCCTTCGATGTCTGGGGGGTTGATATACTGGGTCCACTACCGAAGGCAAAAGGTCAAGTCAGTTTTGTTATAGTTGCCATCGACTATATGACTAAGTGGGTAGAAGCAAAACCACTTAGGTTAATAATGAATCAGAATGCTTGAAATTTTGAAAGAATCGGTAGTATTTCATTTCGGGATTCCTAAGGTGGTTATATCTGGACAATGGGACGCTTTGTGGGATCAAAATTTGAAGCATTTTTGAAAGAACTGGGGATTCAACACAGAAAGACTTCAGTGGCTCATCCACAGTCAAATGGACAAGTTGAAGTGACCAATAGAACGCTGCTGAATGGGATTAAACGCAGATTGGACGAAGCCAAGGGCAGATGGCCAGAGGAGCTACTTAGCGTGTTATGGGCTTATCGAACTACTCCGAGGACTACAACGGGGGATTCACCTTTTAGACTGGCCTATGGTACTGATGCCTTAGTCCCAGTTGAAATTGGATCTCCAAGTCTTCGGGTCAGCCAATTCAGAGAGATCTACAATGAGGAAGGGCTTAAGGCCAACCTTGATTTGCTTGAGGAAGTAAGAGAAACAGCCTTAATCAGATTGGCAGCCTATTAGCGAAGAATGGCCAAGCATTATAACAAGGGGGTAAAGTTTCGAAGGTTCGAAGTAGGAGATTTTGTCCTCAGAGAAGCCGAAGCATCTACACCTCAGAATTTGGGAAAGCTGTTGCCAAACTGGGAAGGACCGTATGAAATCACTGAAGTGCCGAAGCCGGGAACTTATCGATTGAAAGCATTAGATGGGTCAACAATTAAGAATACTTGGCACGCTGGCAGGCTTAGGAAGTATTTTCAGTAAAAATGATGTCAATACATTGGAAGTCTGTAAATATTTATGTCATCATCAATAAAAGTTCCCTTTTTTCTCGAACAAATCTTATCTTCATTGCTAATTGGTTCAACGGAGTTAGGAGGTTTGGGTGGACTCGCTGGCCATTCGATGGCAGCCTTTTCGGCAGGTGGTCCTTATGAGTTTGTCAGGCCCTTCGTGGTAGGCAAACGTCATTGGTGTTAGAAGGTTCGGGTGGACTCACCGGGCCATTCGATGGCGACCTTTTCTAAGTAGTGGTCCTTATGAGTTTGTCAGGCCCTTCGTGGTAGGCAAACGTCATTGGTGTTAGGAGGTTCGGGTGGACTCGCTGGCCATTCGATGGCAGCCTTTTTGGCAGGTGGTCACTTAGACCTTGTCAGGCCCTTCGTGGTAGGCAAGTGTCATCTTTAAGACGTTGTCAGGCCCTGCGTGGTAGGTAATTGTCGACACTTAGACCTTGTTAGGCCCTTCGGGGTAGGCAAGTGTCATCTTTCAGACCTTGTCAGGCCCTTCGTGGTAGGCAAGCGTTGTCCTTTAGACTTTGTCAGGCCCTTCGTGGTAGGCAAATGTCATCTCTTGGTTTTGTTAGGCCTTTCGGGGTAAACAAATTCCTAATGAAGCGATCTCGTCTCATACTTCTAAGAACTAATAAGTATCCCTTTACTTTATTACCTAAATTTTTTCTAAGTGTCGAGTTCGGAATACCTCATTCTTTAACTTCATCTTATCTGTTATATGACATGTTTAGTTGTTACTTAACAGTTCGGGTTCAGCCCATGAAGCAGTTTGTGCATTTTTTCAGTTAAATTAATATTGGAGTATTGGCAGAAAATAAATACACCGAAGTCATAAGGAATGAAACCGTTCTTCATTGATATTTAATCTAATTACAATATTAGATAATTTTTTTAAGTCCTATGAATTAAAGAAAGAAAAAATAAAAAACAAGAACATCAGCTTCAGGCACCATCTTCGTCGTCTGAAGAATCGAGTAAGGATGGATCCAGGTTGGCTGCAGACAGCTTCTCCTTGCCACGACTTCGGCAGAGCTCGTAACTCTTAGAATATATCTTCATTATCTCCCCGTTGATTTCGTCCGAGTTCCGATACTCTTCACATATTTGTTTGCGAAGGTCATCGGTTAAAGGAGGCCCAAGGTCCCGAAGAGCCTTGAGTTCTCGGATTTCTTCTTCGAGTTTGAGCCGCCTATTCATATGACGAGTCTCTGCCGCCTCCAGTTTATGGATGGTCTTGGTCAGGATCTTAGCATCAGCCTTTAATTCCTCGATCTTCTCCATCCTTATCTCGCTCCTCTGAACCAAGTCAATGTTCATTTTGACGATCTCCTCGCGGTTGCATTTTGATCGACTTTAGCTCTTCTTCATCGAGGCCTTCATATCTCCCTTGGCCTGAGCTAACTCTTTTTGAAGCCCTTCATTTTATGAAGAATGCATTCACGTTGAGTCTTCTCCTTAGCCAAGGCAGACTTCAGAAGGGCATTCTCCTTCCTCAGGGCCTCTTCCTCAGATTCGGCTTCGAGGGACCTCGAACGAAGACGCCCGAACACAGCATTGGCCTATGTGTTTCCAATATTATTTGATCAGTTTTCAGATATATGAGTATGAAGATAAAATCGGAGATAAAGGGGAGAATAGTTTACCTTCGCCAAGTAGCTCATGCCTTCGCTGAGTAGATCCCCATTCGAACTGTTCCCGAACCGATGATCGTCGGTTTCACAAACAAAGGCGTTGAACAGTTGAAAGGGAAAGTGGGCATTGAATCGGGGCCACATCGTTGGGGAGGCCATGGCATCCTGATCGAATTCGGTAGTTGGTTGTCTTGGAGGGGAAGGCGGGGGTTCATTGCGAATTGGCGAGGAGTCCACCTGTATGGTTTCGGGGGAGGGGGACCGAGCAGAGAGCGTTTCGGGTTCAGCGAAGTCTGTCAAGATGAACCGGTGGTCGTCTAATGGATATTTTCTTTTTCGGGATGGAGGGGGACGGAATCTGGGTCGGTTCATCGTCAGCACTGAATTTCGTGGGACGTAGTCGGAGGAGTGACACCAAGAGGTGGGAACTCGGAGCTCTTCGACAAATCGGGGGGTTATGGACGCCCCAAAATAGGTATACACAACACCCATTCTCGAGTCGCCAAATACATGGTACAAGAAGCAAACTACAACTTCAATAATACAAATGTCGTGTGAAATACGATAATATATAATGTGAGTTTAAATATAATATTGTCTTCAGACAATATCCACACGCAAATAAATCCCCATCATAATTATTGATTCATTATTTTACAAAATGGTGAGGACTACTAAACAACTCTCTCTAGAACCTTCATTCCATACCCCGACTAGTACTCGCTACATTCTCGCCTCCCGAGAAGAAAAATGGAACAACAAGGAAAAGGGTGAGCTCAACTAGCCCAAGAAAGAATATTATGACTAAGATAATATACAACAAATTATCGTTAGTCTTCAACAGGAAAAATCGATAGAATACAATAGACAACAAGTTTCAGATCAATATTCGCAATGAAATAATAATTCATAGAAGAGTTACGTGAGAGAATGAAATCTACTATAATCTATGAATTTAATAGGTCCATCATCAATATTTTATCCTCGTAACATCAATCAATATGCATCTGGAATCAAATATTCATCTTTGCACTACAGCCAAAGATATTCATCACCGGTCATGTTCATTTAAACACTGTTCATCTTTGCACTACTGTGCCAAAGATATTAATCAATCTCCATATGTTCATCTCAACACTGCTCATCTTTGCACCACAGCCAAAGATATTCTTCAGAAATCATTCATCTTTGCACTACAAGCCAAAGATATTCAATAATATCATCATTTAAGATTGAGGATGATGAAAATATTTTTAAGAAACGAATCCAGTGAAACAAAATGACAAGGATTAAGGATTAAGGATTCGTACTTGGTTTTATCCACGCCCAAAAATACCTCAAAAATAATCATAGTGGTGTAAAATTCAAGAATGATCAAAACATGGATACAATCAGAGTTAGTATCCAGAATAGATGTTTTGGACGAAAAGAAGAAATTTTATTTTTCTATTGAATAGTACAGTATACGTGAATAGTGTCAGATATCGTGAATAGTCCGAGTATCGTGAATAGTAACTCAGACACCAAAAGATAAAAATTCCACAAAAACATCTTCACGCTTCATGAATAGTACTCGTGAATAGTAACTCGTGAATAGTAACTCATGAATAGTAACTCGTGAATAGTAACTCATGAATATTAACCCATGAATAGTAACCCCGACATGAAAAAGTTCCAAATTTGATAAAAACTTCAGATCAACATTTCAAAGATAATGATATTGAAGAAATCATATCATTACTGAAAAAAAAAATAATATCCCTTACCTCGAAAGATCAAGATTTCTAAATTAAACACCAGGATATAAAGGCTATGACTTGGACTTGCACCGTATATAGCAATACTCAAAGTATACTCAAAAATACTCACAAGAATACGCCGATAATATAGAGAGAAAACTTGATTTAAGTGTGATTTTCAATTCTAACCCAAGACCCTATTTATAGGAAATTGCTTAGAACACCAAAGCGTAAAATTTAATAAATTAATAATATAATTATATTATTTTCTACACATGTCTAGAATCTGATTTCAGCCATCAAACACATGCCACCTTCTAAAAAAAATAAGAAAAACGTTTTTCTAATTTTAAATATTTTAAACTTCCAAAAATCAATTATTTCGGAGCTTCGGAACTTCAATAATTCATAATAAATAGCCCTTTCATCAGAAAATTCGAATCTCGCGAGTTTTTATAGGAAATTCAATTATCTACAACTTTTCAGAAGAAAGTTTTTCCAAATTCCAATCAGAAATTGACCGAAATCCACAAACGGGCAATTTTACAAGTTATAATCAAATTTGATTCAATAAATGGGGTCCACCGACATGTTTAACATGTTTTAAACATTTATTGCAACAAAAATACTCTTCCTCCTCGTATACTCATATATCCCACATTCGTTGTAAAAATATCACCGTTAATATATTATTAAAATAATATATTTAAATGAATTATTTTATCAGAAAAAGATAAAATATTAATTTTCAACAATTGTCATTTTAAAAATTTTCTCCATCTATATCCACATAAAATCAATATTTTCCTCATCATATAAATCAATAATTAATTATTCACAAATAATATTACGTAATCACAATATTGACAACCGTGCAGCTCCTGGGAAAGAGGGGCTTTCAATAAGAATTTCTTCTTCTTGGCGCGCAATTAGGTGACCAAACCTCTCCTTAGATGTAACTTTCTAGACATTGCCAATAATGTTATCTAATAATATTATTCGAGATAATATGAATTATTGCTTCGATAATGAAAGATTTGTGTAATGACAATTATTGAAACAACAAAGAATATAAAATATCAACGCAAAGAATTATTAACTCAATAAAATATCGAAGCAAGAATTATCGTAACCATTATTGAGTAGTGCCTTCTTACGTAAGAATCAATAATTGGTGCAATACTGCAGTGCTTCCGCTCAACAACGCCAGATTAGTGTGTTTTAACCAACGGGTATTCCAACAAGATAAATTAACGGTAACAACTACGCCTGTTATTTAAAAACAACTTATATTTGTCGTTTTCTTCATCCAATCGCTTTCTAGTTATGGGGCTCCACACATGGTCGCTACGTGTCAGACGAATATTCCCAATGCATTTAATATTCCACGACCAAACGAATATTCCCCGACAACAATGAATATTTTATAACCACTTGCTTATTTTGAAATATTTGCATATTTAACCCTTAACTATCCACATTAATCAAATCAACCCTTACTATTTCAAAATAATAAATAAAGGAAATTCCTTTTTATTTAAAAAATTTCGGGGTCTTACAGGTTATCTTAGTTCTTATTTTCTTTACACGAAGGACCTTAGCCCGATCGTGCAAAGGAATATCAAGTAGGCTCCTCCTCACCGGGGTAGGTTCAGAAGTTGGAGGATTAGGGTCGGTTGAGAAGGTTGTTTGGGGGGTTGCTTCGGGAAGTGTTTCAGGGTCACTTTCAGGGTTTGTTTCTGGTTGGGTGGATTTGGATCGTTTGGCAGATCGTTTTCTTCGGCGAGGTCTGAGGTTTTCTTTAGGTATGTTGGGTTCGTCAGTTTGAGGTTCATCAGTTTGAAAGGAAGTAGTTGATGGATCGTTGATGGGGGGATCAACCTGGGAAGATTCTTCAGCCAGATGCTCTTCACTCGCATCGTGATTCTCGCCTCGCTAAAAATCTTCCGTGTCTCTCACTTCGGAGAGGAGCTCGGTTTGATCGGAGACACCGCAAAAAACCATATATCAAAACTCCATATCACTTATATATCTCGAAATTATGTTACAAAGTTATTGAAACTTACATTTGTGGTCATATAGCCAGGCTTGTTTGGTCAGAAGTGTGAAACTCCATTCTTTTGGAGGAATCTTCCTCAAAAAGTCTGCCATCTCCCTCACACGCCCTTCGGAGATGTCTCCAAAGTCAGCAGAGACCCGATCAGAGGTAGTCCAGTCTGGAAGAGAAGAGATCTCGGGTCCCGTGACGAAAAACCACTTGTCGTGCCAACCCTTGTTGCTGGAAGGGGTATCCATCAGGGGTCTCCTCTCGAACCTGATGTTGGGTCGGGGAGACTGCTTGCTCAATATCTTGAAGCCTCGTTCTCGAGACCTACCGGCAGAGAAGAGGGTGAAGAAGATGTCAACAGAGGGAGCAATCCCTAGTTCATGACAAAAGGCAATGAATGCCAGGATATGGATGTAGGAGTTGGGCACTAATTAAGCAAAACCCACTCCTATAAACCCTAGGAGGGTAATGATAAAGACATGGAGAGGTAGGCGAACCCCCTTTTCCAAGAAGGTGACTGGCATGGCGACCCAACCGTCCGGTCGCTGGTACATACGCTCTTCAGGAGCAGGGGCCCTTATAGCGTACATGTCAGGAATCTGATAACGAGTCCTGAGCATACATATTTCAGATTCCGTGATAGAAGAAGGGATGTTAGCATGAGGGAACTGTACCCCGTCCTTAAAGAAGTCAGAGGCTGGGACGGAGGGGATCAGAGAAGGATTTCCCCCCATGGTTGTTGATTGGGGGTTGGAACTCGAACCCTTTTGATTAGGGTTCTGGTTGGGAGAAACGATACTGACAGGAGTCCCACGAAGGGGGGAGTTTTGGCTGGAGGTTATGGTCACCATTGTTAAGATTTTGTGAAGCAGAGAAAGAAGTTTGCAGAGGAGAAGAAAGCTCAAAGGTTCAAATTTCAAATTAGCAGGTAAAACCGTCAGAATTGGTAAAGTTTACCTTTTATACTGACAATTACACGGTAATTGAGGGCGGCATATTTAATTCACTGCAATGATGATGAATGGGAAGAGGTTTCGTCCGTTTTTAGATCTAAATATCTTCACCTGTGTGGGCTTGCGTCTATTGGGCTTCCCACTTCTATTCCTGATATCAATTTGGATCGATTTTGATGGGCTTTGGTGAGGTTCACTTTGGATCTCTTATGACTTATCATAGTTTGTTATATCCTGGGCCTATACTATTTATAGTCTTTCATTAAGCACCCTGTTTAATATAAGACTAGGGGGTAATGTTGGGCCATAATCCTTTTCCTTATTGGGCCAGACTTAATGGGCTCCTCCCTTAGATCATGTTATGCTAAGTCCTGATTAGTCTGAATGGTTTGGGCCCAGTTACTTGATCATTTCATTGAGTTCTTTCGGTGGGATCCGGTCACTTGGGTCATTTCCATTATTTGGGCTTAGTCATTGAATTGGCCCATTATACAAATTGTCACCTAACCCAACTTTGACCAGTAATCATTATGCCAAGTGACAGATGACTATTGTATCGGCCACCTTTCTGCATGGCATTAATGAGGATGGGACTCAGATGACCGGCGGTGGCAAACAGTGGCAGCAGGTGTGGAAGTGGGCTGCTTACTTTCGGCTGAAATGACCGGAAGTGGGGAAAAAGGTGTCAGGAGATGATGGGTGGCACGGTAAACCGGGAGTGGAGTATGCATGGGGCTAAGATCACATAAGAGGGTAAGTAACACATTCATTCATTATTATTATTCTATATCTCAGGCATTAGATAATATTTTCTCTCCATTGTTGACCTTGTGATCGCCTGTACTGACTCTCACGCCGGAGCTATCCCTCGACGGTCAGGCCGTCAAGCTTTTGGTGTTGACTTGTTGAACTATGCAGGATGTTGGACGCGTCTTGGTGATTGGGACGTGGAGAAAGATCTTGGCGTTAACACTATACATGTACAGCTGTATAGGAAAACTTATTCAACCACAGCTAACCATTACTTCAGCTACAAATCTTAGGATCAACAATATCCTTACTGTCATCAAAGCTTAGGATCAACAATATCCTTCCAAATCACCCTTATTATTTTATCTCATGGCCTTTAGTTCATTAATATAAATGTCGTAACTACTTTTATTATAGTCAAATAGTTGTTTTCGAGGTTTTTGCCTATTACCTGTGATTCTGTAAGCATTCTTAGTGCGGTTTATAGTTGAGGTGGAACCGACTAGAATTATTAATCATGACTTGCATTCAAGAAGGTAACAAAAGGTTGTATCAAGACAACAAGGTGGTGTAGAAAGCTAGTTATTAGAAGCATGAACTTGTATGTGGAACTAGTAAATAACCCCGAAAGGGCTAGGCAAGACTCACGATTCTTGAATTTGGAAAGGTATGTTTTCTTGGTCTATATATCGCTAACCACTAAAAGTGTCTTAAATCAGCATAAATATTTATCTAATAAAAGCTACAAATGAAATTAACATCCGCTATGGTTAGTGGGCGGTCTTTTGTGACCAATGCAAAGATGGACAAATATCTCTCTTTGATTATCCCCTAAATGGTGAGATCTTACTTGTGCATTTTATTTCCATTACTATATGTTCAATCTTTATACATATATACGTGAGATGGAATGAGCATAAAAACAACTAAGACTAGCATAATTAGTATGTGATTCTATATTCGATCATCCATTTGTTTCGTAAAACTTTTACGCATTTTCCAAAGTGTTTCGTATGACACTAGACAAGTAAGGGGAATCAATCAATGCACATTTAAGCTTAGTTTTTGGAAAATAAACAAACTTAGTAAAATTACTGATTTTGGGAGAAAATGATATGTACACAATCTTTTCTCCTAGATGTGCCCAACATTTTGATGATTTATAAAAAAAGGTAGCATACATTATTTTAACACAAGTTTCGCGAGGATGATGGTGTCAATGTCCCATCCCGAAAGTGATGGGAAATATACAAAGTTGGGAGAAACAAGTACAAATTTTTTGGGAAACTATGCTATGAGGTTTGAGGGAGCCCCGACACGAGTGGTCAATTATACCCAAATATCAGCAAGCAAAGGGTATTGTGGGATAGTTCTTTGGTTCGCCAGAATCCAAGACTTATGTTTAGGATGTTTGATATGGAAATGTACTCAGATCAATTTTTCGTACTACGCTTCTGGAAAGACAAGGGACTAAATTATGAAGTGTACTCTATATATGTAGATATATATTTTGATTCAAGAACTGTGGTAGCTTTAGATGGTTAATTGTAAAGATAATGAATGATTATGTAGTGGATGATTTTATTAAGTTAATAATATTTTAGTTTTTTATATTTTTGCCATTATTTGCTATGGGGACATCGAGCCAGTCAGGTACACAAAAAGAATGTCAAGTTTTGATTTGATAGCAATATAATTCATTACCAAAGCATTGAACAAGTTTTAACATAGCAACAATTTTTTATACATTTAGCAATAAATTTTCGTTGCTAATGACATTAAAAATATAATATTTGGTAACAAAAAATTAACCTAATAACAACGGAGAGGATATTGTTGTTAATACTAAAATAAAAGCAAATATTTTTTATCGTTGCAAATCATATCAACTTTCGTTGCACATATAAAGAAATGGCTACATATAATGTCGTTGTTAATTGATGACTTTCGTTGCTATTGAAAAATAACTAGCAACAAACATTTTCGTTGCTGATTCAGCATAATGTCGTTGCTAAATAATATAATCAACAACGAAAATCGTTGCTAAAAAGTTTACATTTCACAATGAAAGCAAGCTTAGGCAACAATTTTCATAATTTACTACAACGAAAAATGTCGTTGCAAAATGGTGTCAATTGCAACGAAAATGCATGGTCATTGCGAGTTCATTTCGTTGCCAATTAGCAGGCTTTTGTAACGAAATGGGGTTTTTAGCAACAAAACTTTAATTATTCTGTAACAATACATTTTGTTGCTAAAGGATCGATGTCTCTGTACGAAAGCCAAATTTCGTTGCAAAATGTATTACTTTTGGCAACGAAAAAAATACGTTCGTTGCGGAACAATTAGCAACGCTCATTGTGCAACGAAAGACACAATGACAATAAAGTTGTTGCCAAAATCCTTTTGCAACGAAATTTGGCACCTTTAGCAACGAAAATCGGTTGTTGCTAAAGCCCCATTTTTTTAGTGCACTTAGCACAATTTAATAACCACTAAAACTATTTTAATTTCTCAATTTTCATGTTTTCAGGAAAAACTCAATTTTCTTGACATTCATCCTAAAAATCATCACTATGAATTCAATACATGACCAAATCATCTCATTCAAATTACGTTATGTTCGTATCTCAACAAACTAGCATAAACAAAACTCAATTAACATCTTAGCATGCATTTTGACCATCAAAATTGGTACTTACATAGCTACATATGAAAACATAAACACTGACATCATTTTTTTTACTGTTATCCAAAAATTAACATGTGAATTCCTTATTTGACATAAACTCTAGCATTATAAACATATACAATTGCAATTACCAACTATATAAATCCATAATTCAATAATTGCTTATTACAAAACATGAGAAAATTCTTGCCGTCCAACACACATACATATATATTATCACAGTTATGAACATACCTTTTGTTGCTTAACAGAAATTCTTACTAAACCCACTAGAATTGACGTGAAAATTCCTAGACTCCTCTCCAATTCTCTCTCAAGTTCTCAATTTTCTCAGAGTTCTCAGCAACTAGAATGTGTAAACTAAAACAAACTGATACGCGTAATGATATAATACAAAACTGAAAACCCTTAATACTACTAAATGCAAAATCAGTTACTAACGTATATAATATAAATATATTATATTTATTATTTTAATTATTTTATTATATTATTTATTTTCAAAAATTAGAAATTCCAAAAGCCATAAGGCTTACTTGGTGAACCATTTAAATTTTAAAGAATTAAAATACTTAAGCCTTGTTTGGCAAAAACTAATTTAAATCCTTTTTAATTTATTTTAATAAATACTTTAATTTATAATTATAATCACATATTATTTATTTGAATTTCCATATCCAACACTAATCCCATTACATTAATCACACATTATATTTTAATTAAATATAGCATTTTAACAAATATCACAAAATTATACTTTTCATTATAACTTTATTTAATAATTTAATATATCATTTAAATTACTAGCCACAATATAACATCTCATGTTATAATACAAATCTCTAAATTATAAATTAATTAAATTTAGAATTTATCTAATAAATTTAGATTTACAAATATTTATTAACGACCATCACATCAATAATTATTTATTCCATCAATTCAATATTAGACACGTCAAATAAATATTTATATTATTCAATAAATATTTAATATTACAACTTGAAATTTCGGATCGTTACATCCTTCCCTCCTTACAAGGATTCTGTCCCCAGAATCACAATTCAAACAATCAAATCGTTACATTCTCCCCTACTTACAAAGATTTTGTCCCTAGAATCGAAGACACAGACTAAACAAATAACTCAGGATAACTCTTCATTATATCAGCTTCGAGTTCCCACGTAGCCTCTTCGACATTGTGGTTCCTCCATATCATCTTCACAGAAGGTATTACTTTATTCTTGATCACTTGTTCCTTCCTGTCGACTATCTGAATAGGAATCTCTTCATAAGATAAATCTTTACTGAACTGCAACGGTTCATACTCAATCACATGCTTGTAATCGGGTTTATACGGTCGCAACACCGACATATGAAAGACATTGTGAACATGCTCTAATTCTGGAGGTAAAGCTACTTCGTAAGTCATCTCTCCCACTCTTCGCAATATTTCGAAAGGTCTAATAAACCTCGGGCTGAGCTTGCCTTTCTTGCCAAAACGAATCTTCCCCTTCCAAGGAGAAACTTTCAAGAATACAAAATTTCCTACTTCAAACTCACAACTCATGCGTGTTGATCAAAGATACTTTTTTCGATCTTGGCGGCTACCGTCTTCTTGCTCGATGAGTTTGACAACTTGATGATCTCTTGAACCAATTTTGGGCCTAATATTCTGGTTTCCAACTTCATCCCAGCATAGTGGAGTTCTGCACTTCCTACCGTATAACGCCTCGTATGGCGGCATACCAATGCTTGCATGGTAACTATTATTGTATACAAATTCCACACACGGTAGATGATCATCCCAGTTTCCTTTGAAATTCATGATGCACGCTCTGAGCATATCTTCAAGTGTCTGGATCGTTCTTTCACTTTGCCCATCGGTTTGCGGATGATACGATGTACTCATTTTCAGTTGCGTTCCCATACATTCTTGAAGTTTATTCCAAAAATTTGATGTGAACCTCAGATCTCTGTCTAATACAATTGACAATGGAACTCCATGTCTTGAGAAGATCTCCTTAACGTATAGCTTCGCTAGCTGATCAAGATTAAAGCTAATCTTTATTGGCAAAAAGTGTGCAGATTTTGTTAATTTGTCCACTATAACCCAAATCGCATCGTATCCTTTCTGAGTCGTTGGAAGACCTACCACAAAATCCATTGTGATATGCTCCCACTTCCATTCTGGTATTTCCAATGGTTGAAGTAATTCGTTTGGTCGTTGATGCTCGGCCTTCACTTTCTGACATGTCAAACACTTTGCAATGCATTCTGCAACATCTCTTTTCATGTTCGGCCACCAAAAATAACGCTGCAAATCTTGATATATTTTCGTACTTCCCGGATGAATTGAATATCTTGAGCTATGAGCTTCCGTCAAGATTTCTTCTTTAATATCCTGAACAGTTAGAACCCAAATCCGTCCCTCGAATCTTAGCATTCCATTAGTATCGACCTGGTATTTCGCTTCTTTACCATCGACCACTCTTTCTTTTATTTTCTTGCATTCTTCATCTTGTAGTCACAAGCATTCTTCACTTTGTCCACCAAAGTTTAAGCGGCTTCCATCCGTACAATTTTTCACCAGATTCTTCGGAAGTTTGATTTCCAGCTCTAGCCTTGCCATTGCTGAAATAAGCTCCTCCTTATCTGTTAACAACATCAACTTTTCTCTGCCTTTCTTACTCAAGGCATCTGCAACCACGTTTGCTTTGCCTGGATGATAAAAGATCTCACAATCGTAATCCTTTATCAATTCCATCCACCTCCTTTGCCGCATGTTCAGGTCTTTCTGTGTGAAAATATATTTCAGACTTTTATGGTCTGTGTATATCTCACATTTCTCTCCGTAGAGATAGTGTCTCCATATCTTCAGTGTGAACACAACCGCCGCCAACTCTAAGTTATGAGTCGGATATCCTTTTTCGTAGTCTTTCAGTTGCCTTGATGCATACGCAATAACCTTACCGTTCCGCATAAGGACACAACCCAATCCTTTGTGTGAAGCATCACTATACACCACAAAGTTTCCTATATTATCTGGTAATGACAACACAGGTGCCACACTAAACTTCTTCTTCAGTTCTTGAAAACTTTCTTCACACTTCTCTATCCAAACAAATTTTACAGATTTTCTTGTCAAATTTGTCAACGGAGTGGCAATCTTGGAAAAATCCCGAATAAACCGTCTGTAATAGCCTGTTAATCCCAAGAAACTTCTCACTTCTGATGGAGTTCTTGGTTTTTCCCAATTTATCACTGCTTCAACTTTTGATGGATCCACCGAAATCCCATCCTTATCAACTACATGCACAAGAAATTGTACACGTTCCAACCAAAATTCACATTTAGAGAATTTCACGTACAACTTTTACTTTCTTAACGTCTCCAACGTCAGACGTAAGTGTTCCACGTGTTCCTCTTAAGTTTTAGAGTACACCAAAATATCATCGATGAAAACCACCACAAATTTGTCCAAAAATGGTTTAAAAACCCTGTTCATCAAATCCATGAACACTGCAGGGGTGTTTGTCAAACCAAAAGACATTACTAAAAATTCATAATGTCCATACCTATTTCAGAATGTCGTCTTCGGTACATCCTCCTTCCTTACTTTTAATTGATGATACCCAATTCTCAAATCTATTTTCGAGAAATATCTAGTGTAAGACCCCAACTTTTATAAATAAAGATGAATTTTCTATAAATATTATTTTTGAATATTATGGAATAAATTTGATATAATGTTATAGTTGTGGGTAATATTTATAAATTTTGCAAAGTAAGCAAGCTGTTATAAAATATTCATTTGGTCGGGGAATATTCTTTTTGTCGAGGAATATTCGTACGACGGCTCAATCATTGGTGGACCCCACAATGGAAGTATTGTCGTAGTTAGAAAACGACAAAATAATCTTTCTATAAAAATAACGACAGAGGTGTTACCGTTAAAACGGTTGAACTACCCGGTAGTAAAAGTACAGTAATACGCGTAGTTGTATAGTAGCACACGATATTGAATATTGATGTTTACGTGAGAAGTCACTCAGCTATGCTCAATTATTGCTACAGTAATATGTTATAGTATTAAATCAATAATTGAGACGACAAGTTATAAATGATTAATAATTGTTGAAAGATTAAATATGTGTTGATTAAAAATAAAATGATTTGTGGTAATATTTATTCAATCCTTGATGTATATAAAGAGTCTCATTATGAGGCGTTTGTGGTAAGTTTGATTATTTTTATGGGGGCCCATATGTCATCATCTAAGAGTCTCTTCGTTAATAGTAATTACCTTCGTCAATAGTAATTACCTTTGTGAATAGTAATTACCTTCGTCAATAGTAATTACCTTTACCAGACGTCGAACCACTTGTCGTTTCACATTACAGGCGTCGAACCACTTGTCGTTTCACATTACAAGCGTCAAACCACTTGTCGTTTCACATTATAGGCGTCGAACCACTTGTCGTTTCACATTACAGGCGTCAAACCACTTTTCTTTTCACATCACCAGTCGTCAAGCCACTTGCCTTTTTACATGGCAGGTGCTAAGCTAGAAATCTTCTGTAGGCCTAGTGCTTCATTATTTTTCACGAATTCATTCAAGCTATAGAGAGAGAAAGTATAGAGAGAATAAGAGAGAAAGAAGAAGAGTATTTTGTTACTACACTACTGCAGTATTCAATCTCCTACCAAAAGTAAGGGATATTATTCTTTTGTATTCAAGAAGAGAACTTCTGTTATTCCATTTCTTTATTGTTCTGTTGGAATAACCTGTATACGCGGTTTACCCTATACTTGGTGACATTCTTCTATTATTACTGCTGAACATCCATGTCTGTGTTTTACACAGGACCTAGTTAAAATCTTTATTATTATTATTCATTGGAACATCCCGTCATGTGTGTTTTACGTGGGACTGGTTCCATTCCTTATTATTACGTTGGAATATCACGTCTGCATGCGTTTTTACATGGGACCTGGTTCCATTATTTATTATTCTGTTGGAATAACCTGCCTGTGCGGTCTATCGCATGCATGGTGATTTCTTTTGTTATTCCATTCTTTATTATACTTAGTTGATTAAAGTTTTGACTTCTATACTCCATGAAATTAGTGGAATATCCTTGATATTTGCGCTTCATCCAGTATCCTTTCATGGAAATATTCTTCTCAGTATTCTTGAATTTTACTCTACAAAGCAGTATCATGTTGACAGTTTGGATGTTATTGGTTCCTAGATAAATTAATTCTTGAACTTGTTTTATTGAATATCATTGTCATCATCCTCATGTTTATATTATGTTGAAAGTCATTTGTGGCCTGTAGTGCATAGATGGACTTGGTATGATTATGATGACCGAGACTATTTGGTGTAATCATGACCGTAATGTTACAAATGATGTGGTAAAATCCTCGATGGGCCCGTAGTGCATTGATGGGATGATTGTTGGCATGATCATGACCATTAATGAATACACAAATATTCTTGGCCCGTAGTGCATGAATAATTGTGGTCGTGATATTAAAGAATATCCTTGGTCAGAAAAAGAGGTGATTCGATGATGTGGAATATTTATTAAAGTCGAGTCTCATTTATAATGATGATGAAAACCTTTTAAATCATAAAAGATAGTAGATTTTATTTTCTACTTGACTCTTTTAATGGATTCTTTGGTTCATTGTAGTTAAACTTGATGTTCATTATATTTTATCGGTTTAACATCTTTTTTGTAGGCTAATGATAATTTATTCTGCATTATCTTAGTCATAATATTTCTTACTGAGCTAGTTGAGCTCACCCTTTCTTTCACTGTTCTCTTTAGGAAATGAGAATATAGTTGGGACGAGTCGGGGAACGGTGTAATGGTCCAGAGGATAGCATTAGTAGTCCTCACTATTCTGTGAAATAGTGTGATAATAATTGTAATGAAGACTCCTTTTGAGTTTGTATGATCTCTAGTAGACAATATTTGTATTCAAACTCACAGTTTATGTCGTATTATACACGACAGTTATATTAGTAAGTTGTATTTAAATTCTGTACCATGTATCTGACTACGCAAGATGGGTGATGTATACCTAATTTTGGGGGCGTCACAGTTGGTATCAGAGCTTAGGGATATGATCCCTGGCTAAGATGTGAGAATAGTACTAGGAGGGGAGAGACGGGGAATACCTTCGCTAGTATGACCTACCTAAGTTTATGTGCTATTTTATTGGTCAGTCAGAATATAGGGATAATATGTTACATGTCAATTAACCTTTTGTTTTGTGGCGATGTCGAAAATGACATCCGAGAATGTTGAGAATAGCAATGGAGCACAAAGTGATCGTTGATTCACCACATATCAATAATCAGGATAATGTGCATCAGAAAGGCGACAATCCTCATGCAAACAACAACACTAACCAAATGATGAATGATCAAATGTTCAGAGGCTTTATCCAATTCATGCAACAGCAGACGAGAGCTATTCCTGTCCAAAAAGGTAGGTGGAAACACGAAAAACTCTTGGGCGGTCACCGCTAAACAATTCAAGGAGCTGGGACCACCTGGGAGTTTAAGGAGAGCCAAAACCACTTTCAGCGTAAAGCATGGATAAAGCAGATTACAAGATATTTGATGTCTTGGGAAGCTCAGAGAGCAAAAGGTTCCCTTTGCCGCCTTTTTATGTTTGGGAGAGGGATTCTTGGTGGGAATCCAGAAACGTACTCAACTCATTGTGATTGAAGATATCTTGGGAGAAGTTCCAGGAGCTGTTCAACGACAAATACTTTCCTGAAAGTATTCGCCACATGAAGGAGGTGGAGTTTATCAAGTTGGAACAAAACAATATGACCGTGTCGCAATACGAGGCACAATTTGCGGAGTTATCACGGTTTGCGTCCCACTTGGTGGATAATGAAGAGAGAATGGCGCGAATGTTTTTAAGAGGTTTGAAGCCAGAGATACGTCAACATCTTATTTCTCATAAACTATGTTTGTATTCAGATGTTGTAAATAGGGCTAAGTTAGTGGAGCGCGATAACGAGTCAAAGCAACTAAAAGAGAGCAGCCGGCAAAATTATAATACCAACGAGAGTAGTCATCGAAGCGGTGACAACAAGCGTGGAGGGAATCAACAGGCCAGATATGGTAACCACTTCTGTGGTAATCAGGGCCAAAACAATAAGAATGGACATTTCAAGAAAAGGAGATTCAACAATGATGGAAAGGCGTCAAGACCAAAGACCCGTTGTTAAGGAAGGAGAAAGACCACCTATCATATGCTTCAAATGCGAAGGAGAGGGACACATCAGTCCAAACTGCGTCATGCCGTCCAAAGAATGTTATAATTATGGAAGAGAAGGTCACTTAGCTCGATTTTATCGTTTATCGAAGACAAATTCAGCTACGATGGAGGCACCAAAGGTAGTCGAGAGAAAAGTCAAACCGGTAGTGCAAGAGGAGAGCGTTTGTTGTGACTTCCCAGAGAGCAAGGAACCCGCATGAGGTCATCACGGGTAAGCTTATCATAAACTCTAATGAAGTCTATACTTTATTTGATACCGGTTCTACCCATTCTTTTATTTCTCCTACTTGCGCTCATCGATTAAATTTGACTCCGGAGAAATTAGACTTTGACTTATCTATGGAAACTCCGTTGGGAGAAACCTTCATTACATCCTTTGTTTATAAGTCTTGTTTGGTTCAAATCGGTACCCTCACATTACACGTCGATCTTATTTCATTAAAAATACTTGCATTTGACGTGATTCTAGGAATTGATTGGTTAACTACTTATCATGCAAAAATTGATTGTTTTCGTAAGGTTGTTAGCTTTCATATTTCTAACCAACCTATTATGCGAATTCAAGCGACCAAACCATTAAAATCAATCACGGTCATCTCAAGCCATAAAGCTATTTGTTTATTAAAAAACGGATGTCAAGCTTTCTTAGCTCATGTCACAGATTTAAACAAAAATACGTCAGTTTTGAACGATATTTCTATTGTTAATAAATTTCTAACGTATTCTAGAAGAACTTCCCGCCTACCCAGGCGTGAAATTGAATTTTGTATCGACCTTGAACCCGAGACAAAACCTATTTCCAAAGCCCCATATCGAATGGCTCTCTATTGAACTTCGAGGAGTTAAAGACCCAATGCGCAGGAATTGTTAGACATTGGCTTTATTCGTCCCTAGTACTTCTCCTTGGGGTGCTCCTTTTCTATTCGTGAAGAAGAAAGATGGGAGTATGCGACTTTGTATTGATTATCGGGAGTTGAATCATGTCACCATCAAAATAGGTATCCATTGCCACGTATTGATGACTGTTTGACCGATTGTAAGGAGCCAAATTCTTTTCAAAGATTGATCTTCGTTAGGATATCACCAATTGAAGATTAGAACCGCTGACATTCCAAAGACGGCTTTCAGAACTCGGTACGGGCATTATGAATTCCTAATCATGTCCTTTGGATTGACTAATGCTCCTGCTGCCTTCATGGATATGATGAACCGAGTATTCAAGGAATATTTGGATCACTTTGTGGTCGTCTTTATTGATGACATCCTTATTTATTCCAAAAGCCGTGAAGATCATGAGCAACACTTGAGGCTGACACTCCAAAAGCTTCGTGAATATAAGCTTTATGCCAAGTTGAAGAAATGCGAGTTCTGGCTTGAAGAAGTAGCATTCCTTGGGCATGTGGTATCAAGTCATGGAATATCTGTTGACCCAACAAAGATTGAAGCTATTCAAAGCTGGGAACAACCTAAATCAGTGACCGAAGTACGTAGCTTTCTCGGTTTAGCTGGTTATTATCGGAGATTCGTGGAAGGATTTTCTCGAATCGCTACTCCATCGACTCGGTGACTCGGAAAGATACAAAGTTCATTGGAGCGAAGAATGTGAGAAGATTTTTCAAGAACTCAAGAGGAGACTTATTTCAAAGACTGCTCGATAATACCATCCGCTCGGAGGGATTTGTCATCTCTGATGATGCTTGAGCAAAGGGTTGGGATGTGTTCTTATGCAACATGGAAAAGTTATAGCCTATGCCTCATGACAACTCAAAGAATATAAGAGGAATTATGCTACTCATGATCTAGAGTTGGCATTTGTTGTCTTTGCACTTAAAATTTGGAGGGATTACTTGTATGGGGAGAAAGTGGAGATCTTTACGGATCATAAAAAGCCTCAAATATTTCTTCACTCAAAAGGAACTCAACATGCGACAACGACGTTGGCTTGAAGCTGTTGAAAGATTATGATCATACCATCGAATACCATCCCGAAAAGCGAGCGTGGTAGCCGACGCATTGAGTAGAAGATCATATGCAAGTCACGAAAGCGATATTGTCAACGCAAAGGCCCATTTTGTGACTTGCAAAGGATGGAGATAGAGTTAAAGACTCGAGGGGACGCATGTGATGATAGCGAGTATACTGAGTAGAACCGACTTTAATCGATAAAGTTAAAGTTGCTCAAGCTACGGACACCGGAGTGATGCGCATGAGGAAGAAAGTGCAAGAAGGTGTTATGCAGGAAGCAAGAATTGATGAAGAAGGAATACTTGAGTCAACTCCGGACTTTGTGTTCCTAACGACCTCGATTTAAAGTATAATATCATGATGGAGGCGCATAACACACCATTTGAAATCCATCTGGGAGTACCAAAATGTATCATGATATTAAATCGCATACATTTTGGTGGAGCAATATGAAGAGAGAGATAGCACTATTTATCTCAAGGTGTCTAACTTGTCAACGAGTTAAAGCGGAGCATCAAGTACCAAAAGGTCCATTGCAACCACTTGAAATTCCAGAATGGAAGTGGGAGCACATTACCATGGATTTCGATTACTGGTCTTCTTCCTAAGGTTTCTCAAGGCATAGATGCGATTTGGGTCATTGTTGATAGATTGACCAAGTCCGCTCATTTCTTACCGACATCGAGAAACTTATACACTTGAACGTCTTGCTCAGTATGTACATAAACGAGATTGTAAGACTGCATGGTATGCCGGTATCCATAGTTTCTGATCGAGACCCAAGATTCACTTCACGATTTTGGGTTAGTTTGCACAAAGCTATGGGCACAGACTTACGATTTAGCTCGGCATATCATCCTCGACAGATGAGCATATCGAGAGGACTATTCAAACTCTTGAAGATCTAATAAGACTCTGTGTCCTTGATTTCAATGGAAGTTGGGACAAGTTCTTACCATTGGTGGAGTTTTGCTACAACAATGATTATCAAGCAAGTATTGGCATGGCTCCATTCAAGAGCGTTGTATGGAAGAAAGTGTCGTTCTCCAGTATGCTGGGATGAGGTGGGTGAAGCAACGTTGTTGGGACTGGAGTTGGTACGTATGACTACGGAAAAGATTCAAACGATCCGACAACGTATAAAAACCTCACAAAATCGACAAAAGAGTTATGTTGATCTTCATCGAAAGGACGTGGAATTCGATATAGGAGATCATGTGTTGTTAAGAGTTGCTCCATGGAAAGGAGTTACAAGATTTGGAAAGAGAGGAAAACTCAATCCTCGATTCATCGGTCCATTTTTAATCCTCGATCGAGTAGGAACTGTGGCCTATAGACTCGCTTCATAACGTTTTTCACATATCCATGTTACGTAAATATGTGAAAGACCCGAACCACATTATTGAGTTAGAACCAGACGAAATAGCGAAAGATTTGACGTATGAAGAGGTTCCTATTCAAATCTTGGATAAGAAGGAACATATTCTACGCTCCAAGGTTATACCTCAAGTCAAAGTTTTGTGGAGGAACCACGATGTTGAGGAAATGACTTGGGAGTTAGAATCTGAAATGAAATCAAGGTATCCTTACCTCTTCGACATACCGTGTATCGCATACCCTAATTTCGAGGGTGAAATTTCATAAGAAGGGAGGTTGTAAGACCCCAACTTTTATAAATAAAGATGAATTTTCTATAAATATTATTTTGAATATTATGGAATAAATTTGATATAATGTTATAGTTGTAGGTAATATTTATAAATTTTGCAAAGTAAGCAAGTTGTTATAAAATATTCGTTTGGTGGGGAATATTCTTTTTGTGCGGGAATATTAAATGACGACTACTCAATCATTGGTGGACCCCCTGGCGGAAGTATTGTCGTAGTTTGAAAGCGACAAAATAATCTTTCTATAAAAATAACGGCAGAGGTGTTACCGTTAAAAGCGGTTGAACTACCCTAGTAGTAAAAGTACGATGAATACGCGTAGTTGTATAGTAGCAATACGATATTGATTATTGATGTTTACGTGAGAAGTCACTCATTTATGCTCAATTATTGCTACTGATAATTCTTGCATCATATCTCTTATATTATTGATTCAATTATTGTCACAATGATTATCATCGTATAATATGTTGTAGTATTAAATCAATAATTGAGACGACAAGTTATAAATGATTAATAATTGTTGAAAGATTAAATATGTGTTGATTAAAAATAAAATGATTTGTGGTAATATTTATTCAATCCTTGATGTTATAAAGAGTCTGTTATGAGACGTTTGTGGTAAGTTTGATTATTTTATGGGGGGCCCATATGTCATCTTCTAAGAGTCTCTTCGTCAATAGTAATTACCTTCATCAATAGTAATTACCTTTGTGAATAGTAATTACCTTTGTCAATAGTAATTACCTTTACCAGACGTCGAACCACTTGTCGTTTCACATTACTGGCGTCGAACCACTTGTCGTTTCACATTACAGGCGTCAAACCACTTGTCGTTTCACATTACAGGCGTCGAACCACTTGTCGTTTCACATTACAGGCGTCAAACCACTTTTCTTTTCACATCACCAGTCGTCAAGCCACTTGCCTTTTTACATGGCAGGTGCTAAGCTAGAAATCTTCTATAAATAGAGGCCTAGTGCTTCATTATTTTTCACGAATTCATTCAAGCTATAGAGAGAGAAAGTATAGAGAGAATAAGAGAGAAAGAAGAAGAGTATTTTGTTACTACACTACTGCAGTATTCAATCTCCTACCAAAAGTAAGGGATATTATTCTTTTGTATTCAAGAAGAGAACTTCTGTTATTCCATTTCTTTATTTGTCTCGTTGGAATAACTTTGTATCACGTGGTTTACCTATACTTGGTGACATTCTTCTATTATTACATTTGGAACATCACATGCATGTGTTTTTTACAGGACACGGTTAAAATCTTTATTATTATTCTATTGGAACATCCATGCGTGTGTTTTACACAGGACTGGTTAAAATCTTTTTATTATTATTCGTTGGAACATCCATGCATGTGTGTTTTACGCCGGACCTGGTTCCATTCTTTATTATTCTGTTGGAATATATCACATGCATGCGTTTTTATGGGACTGATTCCGTTATTTATTATTACGTTGGAATAACTTTGCTGTCTTGATCTATCGCATGCATGGTGATTTCTTTTGTTATTCCATTCTTTATTATACTTAGTTGATTAAAGTTTTAACTTCTATACTCCATGAAATTAGTGGAATATCCTTGATATTTGCGCTTCATCCAGTATCCTTTCATGGAAATATTCTTCTCAGTATTCTTGAATTTACTCTACAAAGCAGTATCATGTTGACAGTTTGGATGTTATTAGTTCCTAGATAAATTAATTCTTGAACTTATTTTATTGAATATCATTATCATCATCCTCATGTTTATATTATGTTGAAAGTCATCTGTGGCCTGTAGTGCATAGATGGACTTGGTATGATTATGACCGAGAGACTATTCGGTGTAATCATGGTAGTAATGTTACAAATGATGTGGTAAAAATCCTCGGTGGCCGTAGTGCATTGATGGACAGTTGTTGGCATGATCATGACCATTAATGAATACACAAATATTCTTGGCCCGTAGTGCATGAATAATTGTGGTCGTGATACTAAAGAATATCCTTGGCCGTAGTGCAGAGGTGATTCGATGATGTGGAATATTTATTAAAGCTAAGTCTCAGCTATAACAGTGATGAAAAACCTTTTAAATCATAAAAGATAGTAGATTTTATTTTCTACTTGACTCTTTTAATGGATTGCTGGTTCCGCTGTAGTTAAACTTGATGTTCATAATATTTTATTAGTTTAACACTATTGTAGGCTAATGATAGTTTATTCTGCATTATCTTAGTCATAATATTTCTTACTGAGCTAGTTGAGCTCACCCTTTCTTTTCTTTGTTCTCTTGAAATGAGAATATAATTTGGGACGAGTCGGGGAGCGGAGTAATGGTCCAGAGGATAGCATTAGTAGTCCTTACTATTCTGTGATATAGTGTGATAATAATTGTTATGAGGACTCCTTTTGAGTTTGTATGATCTCTAGTAGACAATATTTGTATTCAAACTCACAGTTTATGTCGTATTGTACACGACAGTTATATTATTAAGTTGTATTTAAATTTTGTACCATGTATCTGACTACCCAAGATGGGTGATGTATACCTAATTTTGGGGGCGTCACATCTAGCACCCTTCAATTGATCAAACAAGTCATCTATTCTTGGCAACGGATATTTATTCTTAATAGTGACTTTGTTCAATTCCCTATAATCAATGCAAAGACGCATTAACCCATCCTTCTTCTTCACGAATAATACCGGGGCTCCCCACGGTAACACACTCGGTTGACTATACTTCTTGTCTAGTAGCTCTTGCAGTTGCACCATTAGTTCTTTCATTTCCACCAGGGCCATTCTGTACGAGGCCTTCGATATCGGAGGGGTTCCTGGCACTAAGTCGATCACGAACTCGATTTCTCGATCAGGCGGAAGTCCTGGTAAATCCTTCGGAAACACGTCCACGAACTCCCTAACCACTAGTATTTCTTCCAATTTCACACCCTTCTCCTTTTGAGTATCGATTATGTAAGCTAAATACCCTACACAGCCCTGACTCAATAACTTTTTGGCCTGCATCATCGTCAGACATTTCATTTGTCTAGGCAATTTGCTACCATGAAAAACTACCTTTTTGAGTCATAAGGTTTTACACTTCTTTTGGCGATCAATTATCGCTCCATAATTAAACAACCAATCCATTCCCAAAATAACATCGAACTCTCCGGAGTTTTATCGGGACTAAATCTACTTTCATAACATTCCCTTAATGTTCACCCTACAGTTCTTGTATACGAACCTAACAGGAATCACTTCCCTATTCGTAATTTCCATGTTTAAAGGGAATTTCAACTCTTCACAAGGTATTTCTAACTTCTTAGCAAAATCATCGAGATATAAGCGAAAAGCAAGTAGCTTTTTGAATCAAATAATACATTTGCATTTATATCATTGATTGGGATAATACCTGACACGACATCTTTTGATTGAACCGCATCCTGCACCGTCATATTGAAAGTTCTGATTGTGGGCTTATTTGTTGTTGTTGGTCTAGCAATAGCCACCGCATGATGAGTGGGATTTATACCCGCGAATTAGATACTTTATGACTTAAATAATTGCCTAAATTCGTAGTTTTTATGTAGTTTTATATAAATATAGTGTTATTGCGTTTAACTAATAAATTGCAGGGCTCTATAGTACCTTTCCAGCTTTAAAAGGGTAAAATGGTCATTATTTTCACACTTCATCATGCATGATGCCAATGCCAACTTATTTAGCGCATAATACACACCATGGGCCTTCTTGACATCACCTTCCTTCATGCCGCAAGTATAACTCTGACTTGGTGGGCACGGCGCAGCCACCTCCGTACCCAAAAGAGAGAAGTGATTTTTGACCTAGCAAAGGAAGGGAGGCTGATATAAGGCAAGAAGGGAGGCTTGCAATAGATATATAACACATATAACATAGAATAGATAGAGAGGAGATCTGGAGAGTAGTTTAGCTTAGGAATTAATTTCTTTTGTAATTTCTCTTCCTTTCTTCTGATAAATGTTTGTAAATATAGATTAGATATATTAGGGAGAAGTTTGGGTTTCTTTGGAGCACCAAGAGCAATGTGCTACACAGACTGGATAGCTTGATTTGAGCAGAATGCTTAGAGATTGAAGGGCTTTGACAGAGTTTCTTCTTATCTATTTATTTTCTCTGGTTTTGAAATCCATAAATGTTGTCTTTATTGATACTTGTATTTTATTCAATAGCTATGAACTGAATATTTGCTCTAAGGTTATAATGGAACTATTTGTAATTTAAATTGACTGTCTTATCTCTTTGGTTGGCACCATATGATTTGGTTCAATATATTTATGCTTAATAATTCTCGCTAAGACATTAGCGATGATTTTGGTAATTTACATGATATCGACAGAAGAATTGTAGATTTAAACCTGATTATATTGGCATGTGATTGTGGGTTTTGACTGGATAAGTTGTGCATAGTAGACATATATCTGTGCACCACGTGCGACCTAATTGAGAGCTTATGCTTAAATCCTTGTTCTGATCAATTCGCATAGACATATGTAGGATTGTATCTAGCTTGGGCATTCCTTTCTGATCTATTCCCTATCGGGTGGATCTGGAAAAGATATTTTCGTACATATCTCGACAGAGGTGTATGAGCACTTGTGTGTTCTTGGTCGACAAATTGTCGTGACCATTTAGACGAGAGAGAGAAGGGTAGCTAGTTTAATGAAACTTAGCACGCCAGGTGTTCGATAGAATGCCTGAGTGGGGTGAAGTTATAGCCTTAGGTTGTTATTCCTTAGATTACCATTCGTTATCCATTTACTTGCTTGGATAATTAGTTATGCTTAGATTAATCACTCTTTTATTTATTGCTATTCGATAAGAATTTAGAGATATAAAGTCGGTATTTGGTAAATATTAGTGATAGTTTCTCGTGGGTACGACACTCTACTTATCACTGTATTACTTGTTAGACCGCGTATACTTGCGCATGTTTAGTGATCGATTATCCGACCAACAAGTTTTTGGCGCCGTTGTCGGGGAACTGTTATTCTAATATTATCCAATATTGATTTCAATCAATTTAGTCTTACTTTGAACGTATATATATTTATTTCTTTTATTTGTTTGATCTTCCTTTCTTTTTGTTTTTAAGTTACAGATTATGGATGATCAATGTTATTAATGGCTTTATGAGTGGACGACGCCACTAAGCTCGGAAGGACTCGAGAAATTGCAAGTTCAAATTGCCAATGCCTTGAGGTTTTCTGATAATCTTGAGTGTCAGTCCACTCATAATGCCTACTATCTGGAACGAGCTGACTTTGAACCGATCTCCTATCATCCAAACTGCCAGGGTTATCCAAACTCTTGGGACTACAATCAAGAGCAGTATCATGATCCGAATCATGCATCTCAATTTGAATATCAGTCTCCACCGCACTATGAGTTGACATCTCAGCCGAATGAGAACCTTTCTGAGTCCTCAACACGTGAAGAAGAGAACCGGCTTGAAGCGCTTCTCACCATCTTTATCGAAAGAAATGAGATTCGGATGGCAAGCCAAGAAGCTGCATTGCACAACCTTGAGAATCAATTGGGGCAACTCGTCAATGCCATCACAAATCCACCACAAGGCAATCTTCCGGTCTTAATTGATCTCGACAATGAAGCAATAGAGTATTACATGGTGGATACACAAGGAAAATGCGATGAGTCTCACACAGTTGTTGAGGGAGATGTCATAGTGCAAACTAACCAATTGGAGGAGTCTAAAGTTGAAGATAAATGGAGAAATAGTGGTTTTTAAGTCATTACTGATCCACAATCAGAGACCACGCTCCTGACTGTGAAAATCCTAGAGGGCCCAAAAAAGCATAAGGAACGCCTTCAACTTGATGACAAAGGCGAATTAGTGGATAATTTTAGTGGCGAAAGATTCTTTGTGCCAAATGATGACTGGATGGATGAAGGATAGAAGAATGGCCAATCACCCTTGTCGGCCAAAAATTTAAAAGAAATAATGCATAGGCGGCACGAAAATGTCATTTTCGCTTATGAGCCGGATTGAACGACATCAATATAGTCAAGCCGATGACTTTAAAACAAGCGCTCGGTGGGGAGGCACCCCCATCTCGGTATAAAATTTTATCTTTTTTCTTTACTTATGTTTTAGTTTACCTTGTAACTGTTCGTTTTAGTGTTAACATGGCTGCCAGATTGTGCATTAATGTTTTGTGTCTATCATTTACAAAAGATGTTTAGTATGATGTACTGCATATTATAATAGTGTGTATTGTGCTCTTAATAATGTATTTTTGCCTTTGTAGTGTAGTTTTTGTTCTTGTCTTGGCATGTGCAGATAATAGGCAGAAAAACTCAGAAATTGTATCTCGCGCCGCGGCGCCAACAAATGAACTACATCTCGCGCCGCGACGCCATGAACTTACCAAGCCCACTGCTAACTCGCGCCGCAGCGCCAATCAACAAAGAGGATATCGTCACATGGCCACTCAATTTCATTTCAATACCATCGCTAACTCATCGCGTTAACGCCGAAAGTAACGAAGAACAACTTCGCAGCAGCAAGGCTTCAGAATATGTCTTTGATTTTAAATAGTAGTTTTAAGCAGCAGTGTTGGCCACTTCACATCCCATCATCTCAGCAATTAGGCAGCAAGCGCCCCAACCATCGCCTCACAGCCCTACACGCCTTGACGATCGATCTTGTGAAAATCAAAAACCCTTAACATCTGCAAATCACCAAAACAATCTAAGAAGTCACCTACAAGTGCCTGTCAGAGTGCGTGCCCACACCTTTCTCAAACTAGGGTTTCTCAATTCAAGGTAATTTTTTGTGATTACAGTCAAATCAGAAACTATTGGTGTGATTCACTGTTTAGATTTGGGTTTTTCTTGTTGTCTATTGGTGCGATTTCCACTGACGAAAATCGAGGTGAGCAATCACAAACAAAGGTTGTCCAAGTTTGGTTTGAGGAACGCACACAAGGTGTTCGATAAATTGCCTGAACCAAAAAGTAGACTAATTTGGGGCTGTTTTGGCTTAAATTCACTGGGTTTGTATTGGGGCTGTGATTGACATTGCTTCAAGGGTTGTTTCTGTAGATTTTGGCACTAATTTTGAACCAAACCAACTAAGACTTTGACATGGCACCTAAAAGGCAGCGACTCAGTGTTGGAGGGTCTTCATCTTCAGTCGCTGCAGTACTATAGGCTTGGGACTCCACCAAATTTATCAGTGAGGAAACCTGGAAGTGGTACAAAGACTCTTTTGACATGCGAAACTTGATTCCTGAACGGGGGTTGCGGCCTGATAGAAAAGATGGGGAACTCACGAACATGATACTTGAACGTCAGTGATTAAACTTCACAAAACCACCCGTATCAGCAGTGGTATCTATAGTTCGGGAATTCTATGCAAACGCCAGTTCAGATGGTCCTGCTGTGGTTCAAGTCAGGGGTCGATCCGTGGCTTTTGACAGTGAAGCCATCAATGCACTGTTTGGGGTACCCCACTATGCGGGCAATGATTATATGCAACAGGGAATCCGCAGTTATGACCTGGAGGAGATCATCAGAAGGCTCTACAAGCCCGGAACGACTTGGAAGAAAAATGACTATACGGGTGAAAAGACCAGTTTCCCATCTTCGGCACTCAGTCACTATGGGAAGGCTTGGTTCAGTTTCATTTGTGCCAGCATGATCCTGACACGTCACCTGAGCGATGTGACTAAAGATAGGGCAATTCTGTTATTCGCCATTGTCACGGGTCTGCACGTGGATGTTGGAGTTCTCATCTATGACTCGATAATCAAGGCGATCAAGAGTACCATCGCTTCGGGACTTCCCCATCCATCAGTGATTATGCGATTGTGCAAGCAGGCAGGGATATAGTGGGGACCAGAAGAGATAGCTTCACCTCCCATGACTATCATTGACCATCAGATGATCAAACGCTTCAATGTGTGGGACGAGGCAGAGTCTCATGTCAAGGGCGAATGGTACGGGCCGCCTACAGCACCACCTCCTATAGCAGACCCAGAGCCTTCTCAAGCACCTGACGCAGGCCCAACTAGTCAGGGTCTATTGGCAGACATCATGGCATCCCTCACCCTGCTGCATCAAAAACAGGACGTCGAGGCACAAAGGCAGCGGAGGCACATAGCAGCAGTGGCTCAGAGGCAGGAGATAGCGATGCAGTACCAGGCTGAGCTAGTGAACACTATGCAGAGCATCTACATTGACTATTGTGGCGAGAGCACTGAGTTCACGCCATACCAGTTTCTAGAGTCTCTTGTCTTCCCACCTTACCCTCCACCATCACCACCTCAGAAAGTCGATCGGGACGCCACTGATGAGGATGAAGCCAATGCCGCTGCTGAGTGAGCAATCTCTAGGGAAGCCCTCTTGTATAAAATTGTTTTATGTTTAGCAATGAGGGCATTGCTCACCTCAATTTTGGGGGTTATTTTTGGCTTTTATCATTTATTTGTCTTCGCCATGTTAGGTTGCGGATTTTTAGTACTTTATTATGTTTTTGTTATCGATTGGTGCAAAATGCGGTCATTTTGAACTGCGGGATTAAGCTTGAATTATTATTATTATGATGCCATGAACTATTTTTGGTTTTATTTATTAATGTTTTGATTATTATTAGCATGATTGTGGTTTATAGCCATCTTTTTGGGGCTTATACAGATTTAGATGCTTGTGCCATATGAATGGCCTTTTCACCCTATTTTGAGCTGCTATTTAGCAAGGGTGTTATATTTATCATTACTTATTTTTTGATTATGGCTGATGACAAGCACCAAGTTTTATGGTCTATCTCTTAGAGTCGTGTCATGCATGTATGAGTCAGGGGTTTTTCAATTGATAAGTTTAGACTGTTATTGATCCGTCCTTCTAGCAAGCACCGACCAACTGTGTTAACTAGTAATTTTTTTTTTCAAAATTTAGTTTGCGTGTTTATTTCTTTGAGCATTTGTTCACTCTTATAAATTTTCATATTTCCAAGGTAATAAAAGGCTTAGACGTTTTTGCAGTTTTGGTTCTTGGATTCGTGCATGTTTAGATATTAACAATATATATATATATATATATATATATATATTGTTATTGAAGATTGAATATCGAAAGTCTTGCGGTGGGTCGAGATGGACTGTAAAACGCACTCGCCCATAAACACAGGACCGATATTGAGATGGAGCATAAAATGCACTCACTAATAATCTTCGATTCTCGTAAAGTATAATTTGGCTTATGTTGATTACGTGGCCTTTAATACTCGAGTTACTAGATTCTTAGGGGTGTTCTACACCTAGTGCCCTAAAGCCATCTAGTTTGGGAGTCACTGATCAAAAGCTCATTAATGGGTAGTTTTGATTAGCCTAAGGTAATTAAGGACTGTCTGAGTTAGGTTTTACAGTCTTCATGCTAGAGTCTTTTGATCCGTTACTGCACTTGTGTCTTATTCTTAATGCTTGTTGAATGTTTAAGTTACGGAGTGTGCATATTAGTATTAACAATCGACTGTGCGAACTTATTTGAAGCTATGATTAGTCAGGATGGTTGGTCTCCACACACACACACATAGAATGGATCGAATACAGTCTTATGCTTGAAATTGAATGAACCCTTATTCATATCTGTGTTTGCCCTATTCTCTGGGAGTAGCTTTATGCTTTGAGGCCATTATACTATATTACAATTTTATTTTTCTTTCGCGTGTGTTTTACTTTTGTTATTGAGTATTAGATAGTTTGTTCGAGGACAAGCAAAGACTTAAGTTTGGGGGTATTTGATGAGTGAGATTTATACCCGCGAATTGGATACTTTATGACTTAAATAATTGTCTGAATTCGTAGTTTTTATGTAGTTTTATATAAATATAGTGTTATTGCGCTTAACTGATGAATTGCAGGGCTCTACAGTACCTTTCCAACTTTAAAAGGGTAAAATGGTCGTTATTTTCACACTCGCGCCGCGGCGCCAATGCCAAGCTTATTGGCCACGCCGTAGTGCCACACCATGGGCCTTGCTGACATCACCTTCTTGATTGCCAGCATGTAACTAACCACACTTGGTGTCATGCATATACATGCCACCTCCTCCTGCCAAGGAAGCAAGAGAGAAGTGATTTTTGACCTAGCAAAGGAAGGGAGGCTGATATAAGGCAAGAAGGGAGGCTTGCAATAGATATATAACACATATAACATAGAATAGATAGAGAGGAGATCTGGAGAGTAGTTTAGCTTAGGAATTAATTTCTTTTGTAATTTCTCTTCCTTTCTTCTGATAAATGTTTGTAAATATAGATTAGCTAGATTAGGGAGAAGTTTGGGTTTCTTTGGAGCATCAAGAGCAATGAGCTACACGGACTGGATAGCTTGATTCGAGCAGAAGTCTTAGAGATTGAAGGGCTTTGACAGAGTTTCTTCTTATCTATTTATTTTCTCTGATTTTGTAATCCACAAATGTTATCTTTATTGCTACTTGTATTTTATTCAATAGCTATGAACTGAATATTTGCTCTAAGGTTATAATGGAACCATTTGTTATTTAAATTGACTGTCTTATCTCTTTGGTTCGAACCATATGATTTGGTTCAATATATTTATGCTTAATGATTCTCGCTAAGACATTAGCGATGATTTTGGTAATTTACATGATATCGACAGAAGAATTGTAGATTTAAACATAATTATATTGACATGTGATTGTGGGTTTCGACTGCATAAGTTGTGCGTAGTATAGACATATATCTGTGCACCACGTACGACCTAATTGAGAGCTTATGCTTAAATCCTTATTCTGATCAATTCGCATAGACATATGTAGGATTGTATCTAGCTTGGGCGTTCCTTTCTAATCTATTCCCTATCGGGTGGATCTAGAAAGGATATGTTCATACATACCTCGACAGAGGTGTATGAGCACTTGTGTGTTCTCGGTCGACAAATTGTCGTGACCATTTAGACGAGAGAGAGAGAAGGGTAGCTAGTTTAATGAAACATAACACGCCAGGTGTTCGACAGAATGCCTGAGTGGGGCAAAGTTATAGCCTTAGCTTGTTATTCCTTAGATTACCATTTGTTATCCATTTACTTGCTTTGATAATTAGTTATGCTTAGATTAATCACTCTTTCATTTATTGTTGTTCGAATAAGACTTTAGCGATATAAAGTCGGTATTTGGTAAATATTAGTGATAGTTCCTCGTGGGTACGACACTCTACTTATCACTGTATTACTTGTTAGATTGCGTATACTTGCGCGTGTTTAGTGATTGGTTATCCAACCAACAGCGCACCCCCACTAGCATTTCCCTTGCTACTATTTGTCTCACCAGATCTCTTCTTAGGGCATTCACGAGCAAAGTGATCCTTGGATCCGCACGTGAAGCACACATTCTTCTTAGCTTGAGTGCAATTTGGGGCGACGTGACCCTCCTGGCCACAATTGAAGCATACTCGTTTCCCCATCAAGCACACATTTTCCGCATGTAGCACATACTTCAAACTTCTTATTTTGCTGATTTCTCTGTATATTTCCAGCTCCCCCATTCGCATTCCACTTCCTCTTTAGGTTGTTGTTCCCATTTCCATCGTTACCACCACCACCATTTTTAGTTTTACCTTCACTTTTCTTCTTCCTCTGCTCCTGGTTATGTTTTGTTACTACCTCGCCTCCACTTTCAGCGAGAATTTCTTTCTCCATCACTGTTGCAAACGTCTTCAATTGGAACAGGAAACCCATCGTACTACTGTGGTTTCATCCCCTTTCGAACCTCCTTGCCTTCAACTCGTCTGTATTGACTTGATATGACGCAAACCTCACCAACTCGTTGAATTTTGCGGCATACTCAGACACCGACATTATTCCTTGCTTTAGTTCCAAAAACTGAACCTCTAGCTGGCTCTTCGAACTCTCTGGGAAATAGGTCTCCAAGAACAGCTCCTTAAACCTATCCCAGGTCATCACTCCTGGTCCTTCCCAAGTTTTGTTGGTCTGCCACCAATAACTAGCCTCTGCTTTCAACATGAATGTTGCAAAAGCAGTCTTCTGATTATCTTCTACCCTAGCAACATCAAAAACCTTCTCGATTTCCATAATCCAGGTCTGCGCTTCAACTAGATTTATGGACCCACAAAATTTTGGTGGTCCAACCGCCTTGAAATCCTTAAACGTTGTACCTTGATTCTGACGTTGATTCTGCAAAGCACCCATTAGTAACGTCACTAGCTGCTGAACAGGGTTTCCTTCCACATTGTTGTTGTTGTTTTCGTCAACGGTCCTCTGTCGTGGTGGTTGACGTCTTGGAGGCATTTTCTGCTAAAATACATCCATTAGCCTCTATTCAACCTTTTAAGTATTATATACTTAAGTTGCACATCATAAAAGTTTATCGTGTAACGCATAACACTTTAAATAAAATAATAACTTTTATTCATTCATCATCTTTTAAAAAAAAACATCAACACAATAGCATCACTGCTATTTACATTACTTTCCTAAACTATAACAGTTGCAGGACTACTTCATCATCATCTATCCCATTGGGTCAGATCACACCCGGATTTACATTTCGTTTATTTTCAAATCACCTATCAATTACATTTTCTACAATGTCCTACTAAGATACTGCCTAGCCTTACGACGCTCTTCTTCCATAATTCGGAACATTGTTCGACGATCCAATATGTATGATGGTAACATCTTGAACTAAATCGGATAACCCATGTCTCGATCTTGAGCTCGATTGATCACAGTTTTGAATACGTTGTTCATCTCTTCCATCTTCCTCCTCTTTGCTTGTGCGTCCCTCTCTGCCATTCCGGCTCGTTGATAAGCTTCCTCGTATGCATCTTCAGCTCTTGCCCTCTTAGTCGATTCCTCTTTCAACTTGTTCTTCAACTCTGAAATCTCTGCTATCATACGCTCGTTCTCTCCTTCGGTGTGAACCAGCTTCTCTTCAACGTTGTTCAGTCATTCTTCTCGATCCTGAATCTCATCGTCTTTCTATGCCATCGAGGTCTGTTGTTCAGCTACTATCTCTTGTAACTCCTCGACGGTGTCTTGAAGTTCCACATTGCGGCCATACACCTCGTCGTACATACGGACAGCTATCGAATTAAGTGGAAGCTTTTCCTCCTCGTCCTCCTCATTTGACTGTGGCAGCTCAACGGGGTCCTCCTCGTCCGTCTCTATCTCATCGTCCTCATCAGGTACTCTCTCCTGCTCAACTACTGTGACCGACGAAACTATTTCCCGTGGCAGTTGTAACAACCCCAAAATAGGTCCATTCCATCCAACCCATTCTGAGTCGCCAAATACATGGTACAGAAAAACAACTACAACTTTATTACAACAATTGTAAAGGCAAAATACAACAACACATATGCCGTGAGTTTGATACAAATATATACCAACAGAAAGCACGTCACAATGACACCTTACATATAGGTATAGTCAAAAACCTGCTTTTAGAAATTAGAATCTTTGGGAAGTGCTCAAGGAAACCTTCATACATGGGAGGCCATGCTTTTAGGTTATGGTAGATATCATATGGCCACGTAATTATCCTTGGTTGATCTAATAAACCCCAAAGAAAAACGAGAAGATTACTATCATATTCTTCCCAATGGTGAGTCTTCTCTCGACATATCATTATCTCTCACTGCCTCTAATTGGGTATTATACTCCAAACAAACACCGAGATTATATAGGTAGTGCTTGTAAATATACTCAAAGAAGTGAATGAGCACAACCATGTCTTATGATAACACGAGGTTGTATGTCATTAGACATCTTGTATGATAGTGACAAAACACCCTTCCAAGTTAAATTCACCTCACCCTCAACATCTATAGACCACCACTCTATTCCTCGCTATCCCCGCCGACCCAAAGCCTACACTTTTTTATTACCGAAAGGAATTGTGAAACAAAAGGGTGAGCACAACTAGCTCAATAAAAATATTATGACTAAAGATAAATAAATTATCAATAGTCTTCATCAAGAATAAATCGTAGATTTAGAACATATGGTAGATGATAAAACTTTTCAACCATAGTTGTAAGTGAATGAGCAATCCATTAGAAGAGTCAAATAGACTATAAAGTCTATTGTCTTTCCATGTTAAAAATCCACCAACAATGTTTTATCCTCGTAACATCAATCAACAATTCCTCGCCCACAATCACGTGTATAACTCATAATCGTAATTATAGTTCTAAATTCTTTCCTCATCCAAGACAAAGATAATTTTCATCACTTGTCTTTACCGAAACATCAAAGATCATGGTTATACCAAATCACGCTCATGTTCATAATCATATACTAATAAATTCATCTTTGCACCACGCGCCAAAGATATTCATCAACATTTCATCTTTACACTACAAGCAAAGATATTCAAAGATATTCAACAAAGATATTCATCAATAATTCATCTGTCATCATCTTTGCATTACAAGCCAAAGATATTCATCAATAATTCATCTTTGCACTACAAAAGCAAAGATATTCAACAACAATGTCATCTTCAGACACGAGCCAAAGATATTCATCAATAATTCATCTTTGCACTACAAAGCTAAAGATATTCATCAACAAGTCATCTTTGCATTACAAGCCAAAGATATTCATCAATAATTCATCTTTGCACTACAAAGCAAAGATATTCATCAACAAGTCATTCAGCATTACAAGCCAAAGATATTCATCAATAATTCATATCCATATTTATAACACCTTAATCCAAATGTTATAAATCACTTAGAAATCTCATAATCTAATATTATTAATATTATAATAATATTTTAATCATTTCTTAAACTTATAAACAATTTAATTAAATTGTTTACACTTTACTAATTAATGCATTTAATCATCATAAAATGCCAAACTCATAAAATTTCATCACCAATAACCAAAACCCTCATCAAAATCAGATATACCTCATATATGATTCTCAAACCATAAAATCATATTTTCTAATTTTCTTACTTCACATAACATATTTAATTCATTTACTCATAACTAGAACATTTTCATGAAAAATACCAAATCGGCCCAAAAAATATTTCTTTTCGGGATTTAGTATAAAATAGTCCCATATTGAACATATATTTTCTCTAAATTTTAAAAATTCATTTACTATTTTTCATACGGCCAAAACCAATTTAATATTTAAACATTTATCATAAATTGTACTTTTATCCAAAAATTCCGAAATTCACAGAGTATAATCGATATTATATAGATGTACTCTCAATAAAACTTTCATCAATTTTGGAGTTAACCGCAAGGAGTTATAAATAGTTACTTTTAAAATAGTCTTTTCTCATAAAATCCATAACTCCTAATCTATACATCCAAAAAATACCTCAAAATAATCATAGTGATGTAAAATTCAAGAATGATCAAAACATGGATACAATCAAAGCTAGTATATCCGAATAGATATTTTAGATTTAAAAGAAAAATTTTCATTTTCTATGAATAGTGCCAGATTCGTGAATAGTGCCGATACGTGAATAAGACCAGTATACGTGAATAGTAACTCAAACACCAAAAGATAGAAATTCCACAAAAAAACATCTTCACGCTTCACTTAATAGTACTCGTGAATAGTAACTCGTGAATAGTAACTCATGAATAGTAACTCGTGAATAGAAACTCATGAATAGTAACCCCGACATGAAAAAGTTCCAAATTTGATAAAACTTCAGATCAACATTTCAAAGATAATGATATCAAGAAATAATATCATTTAAAAAAAAATAATATCCCTTACTATCCCTTACCTCAAAAGAGCAAAGACTTCGATCGGATATCTGATATGACATCAAGGAAACTTGCAATCGATGAATATCAACTCACCAAGTATCTAAATACTCACAAAATACACTCAATAATCTAGAGAGAAAGAGAGAAAGCTTATGTTTCGGTGTGATTTTCAATTCTAACTTAGCCCTCTATTTATAGGAAAATGTTAGCCCTACCAAAGCAGATTTGACCAGAACTCGATGATGGCTTTACTTCGCTACTATTCCACCCACCAAAAATCAGCCATCTTCCCCAACAACCAAGAGTGGGGCCCACTCAATTCTAGAATTTTCCACCAAAACCTAATTTCCGAATCAATCACCTCTTAAAATTCATAACAAATCATTCGCTCATTTTTAACGGTTCAAAAATTTGTGGACATATACTCAACTTATGTATGTATAACATATCCAAAAATTACAACGATCCAACTCGGATTAAAAATTATAACTCACTTAATATAGTCAAGAACACCGATTTTTCGGACTATTAGTCCTTCTGGACTCGCTTTCATTCAAAATTTCACCATTTAAATATCTACAAAGAATTTTGGGTGATTCAAATTTCTACAGCTTAGCTTACTTTAGGGCTTTCTTTTGATATATGGCTCATCTCTTAACTCATTATACATTAAAGAGTTATGGATTTTACAAAATCAAGTAATAAACTAATTTTCTCGAAAATCTCATATTTTGTTCTCCATTTCGACAAATACCGATAAAACACCTCATCATTAATTCCTTCACTTATAACCACATAAATAAATCCATCATTTATATCCACATCAAATAAATATTTTCTTATCATATGAATCAATAATTAATTATTCACAAATAATATTATAGTAATCACAATTATGACAACGTGCCGCTCCTCAGAAAGAGGGGCTTTCAATAAGGATCTCTCTCATTGGGCGCCGCAATTAGGTGACCAAACCTCTCCTTAGATGTAACTTTCTAGACATTGCCAATAATGTTATCTAATAATATTATTCAAATAATATGAATTATTGATCCGATAATGGGAAATATCGGCAAGTTGACAATTATCGAACAACAATAATATAAAATATCAACGCAAAGAATTATCGAATCAATAAAATAAAATATTGAAAAGAATTCATCGTGGAAAATTATTGAGTAAAGTGCCATCTTACGTAAGGATCAATAATTCAACAATACTGCGGCAATACCGTGTGCTATCATCGCAACCACGCCAGACATCAGATTTTAACCACCGGTATTCCAACAAAGGTGTTAATCTGTGAACGATTACGCCGTTATTTATAAAAACTTAATTTTGTCGCTTTCTTCATCCGACGCTTATTCAAGCATTATGGGGCCCAAAATGGTTGCTACTACCGCATTTAATAATATTCCCTACGTAAAGAATATTCCACCACCAAACGAATATTCCCCGACAACAATGAATATTTTATAACCACTTGTGTATTTTGAAAAAAATTCATATATCACCCTTTAACTTTAACTTTTATCAATTTAACCATTTACCTGAATAGTAATTATAAGAAAAATTGAATACTTTTATTTCATAAAATTCGGTCTTACAATCTCCCTCCTTATAAAATTTTCTCCTCAAATTTACGACTCGGTATTTCAAAGAGTTGAGAATACCTTGCTTTCATTTCTTGTATTTCATCTTTCCCGTCATCATGATTTCTCCATTGCTCATCTCCTCGTATTTCAGATATCATTCTAGAATACAACTTCAAAACAAGGGTTAATTGAATAAATTAATATATCACATAATATCCCGATATTATGACCGACCAACAAATAAGCTTTAGGTAGGACACACTAGCGAAGGATTTACTCATCTCTCCTCCTAGTTCTATTCCCCGATCTCCGCCGAGATCATATCCCTAAGCTCGATAATTAAATGTAACTCTCGACACCAACTTGTGTCAAGACCTCACATTGATACCTATCGCTTTGCCCACACCGCAGAATCCAAGGCCCCCACGGAGAGTCCGGCGGTGCATCCCCCATCAACAGAAGTCACCAAATGAGAGGCTCTGGGGCTCTTTACTTATAGCTCGATACCAAATGTAACAACCCCAAAATAGGTCCATTCCATCCAACCCATTCTCGAGTCGCCAAATACATGGTACAGAAAAACAACTACAACTTTATTACAACAATTGTCGTGCAAAATACAACAACACATATGCTGTGAGTTTGGATACAAATATATACCAACTGTAGCACGTCACAATGACACCTTACATAAAGGTATAGTCAAAAACTGTTTTAGAAATTAGAATCTTTGGGAAGTGCTCAAGGAAACCTTCATACATGGGAGGCCATGCTTTTAGGTTATGGTAGATATCATATGGCACATGTAATTATCCTGGTCAATCCAATAAACCCCAAAGAAAAACGAGAAGATTACTATCATATTCTTCCCAATGGTGAGTCTTCTCTTGACATATCATTATCTCTACTGTCTCTAATTGGGTATTATACTCCAAACAAACACCGAGATTATATAGGTAGTGCTTGTAAATATACTCAGCAAGTGAATGAGCACAACCATGTCTTATGATAACACGAGGTTGTATGTCATTAGACATCTTGTATGATAGTGACAAAACACCCTTCCAAGTTAAATTCACCTCACCCTCAACATCTATAGACCACCACTCTCTATTCCTCGCTATCCCCGCTCGACCCAAATTTACACTTTTATTACCCGAAAGGAATTGTGAAACAAAAGGGTGAGCACAACTAGCTCAAGAAAATATTATGACTAAAGATAAATAAATTATCAATAGTCTTCATCAAGAATAAATCGTAGATTTAGAACATACGGTAGATGATAAAACTTTTCAACCATAGTCAGCAATGAATGAGCAATCCATTAGAAGAGTCAAATAGACTATAAAGTCTATTGTCTTTCCATGTTAAAAATCCACCAACAATGTTTTATCCTCAGTAACATCAATCAACAATTCCTCGCCCACAATCACACCAGTATAACTCATAATCGTAATTGTAGTTCTAAATTCCTTTCCTCATCCAAGACAAAGATAATTTTCATCACTTGTCTTTACTCAAACATCAAAGATCATGGTTATACCAAATCACGCCATGCTCATAATCATACTAATAAATTCATCTTTGCACTACTCGCCAAAGATATTCATCAACATTTCATCTTTACACTACAAAGCTAAAGATATTCAACAACGGGTCATCTTTGCATTACAAGCCAAAGATATTCATCAATAATTCATCTTTGCACTACAAAAAGATATTCAAAGATATTCAACAACATGTCATCTTTTGCATTACGAGCCAAAGATATTCATCAATAATTCATCTTGACTCACAAAGCAAAGATATTCATCAACAAGTCATCATCAACAAGTCATCTTTGCATTAAGCCAAAGATATTCATCAATAATTCATCTTTGCACTACAAA
Source organism: Panax quinquefolius (assembly GCA_020205615.1). NCBI lineage: Eukaryota > Viridiplantae > Streptophyta > Magnoliopsida > Apiales > Araliaceae > Panax > Panax quinquefolius. Next base: position 73,919,938 of record CM035157.1, read on the forward strand.
GCAAAGATATTCATCAACAAGTCATCTTTGCATTACAAGCCAAAGATATTCATCAATAATTCATCTTTGCACTACAAAGCAAAGATATTCATCAACAAGTCATCTTCAGATTACAAGCCAAAGATATTCATCAATAATTCATATCCATATTTATAACACCTTAATCCAAATGTTATAAATCACTTAGAAATCTCATAATCTAATATTATTAATATTATAATAATATTTTAATCATTTCTTAAACTTATAAACAATTTAATTAAATTGTTTACACTTTACTAATTAATGCATTTAATCATCATAAAATGCCAAACTCATAAAATTTCATCACCAATAACCAAAACCCTCATCAAAATCAGATATACCTTATATATGATTCTCAAACCATAAAATCATATTTTCTAATTTTCTTACTTCACATAACATATTTAATTCATTTACTCATAACTAGAACATTTTCATGAAAAATACCAAATCAGCCCAAAAATATTTCTTTTTCGGGATTTAGCATAAAATAGTCCCATATTGAATATATATTTTTCTAAATTTTAAAAATTCATTTACTATTTTTCATATGGCCAAAACCAATTTAATATTTAAACATTTATCATAAATTGTACTTTTATCCAAAAATTCAAATTCACAGAGTACAATCGATATTATATAGATGTACTCAATAAAACTTTCATCAATTTTGGAGTTAACCGCAAGGAGTTATAAATAGTTACTTTTAAAATAGTCTTTTCTCATAAAATCCATAACTCCTAATCTATACATCCAAAAATACCTCAAAATAATCATAGTGATGTAAAATTCAAGAATGATCAAAACATGGATACAATCAAAGCTAGTATCCGTAATAGATATTTTAGATTTAAAAGAAAAATTTTCATTTTTCTATGAATAGTGCCAGATTCGTGAATAGTGCCAGATACGTGAATAAAGACCAGATACGTGAATAGTAACTCCGACACCAAAAGATAGAAATTCCACAAAAAACATCTTCACGCTTCATTAATAGTACTCGTGAATAAGAATCGTGAATAGTAACTCATGAATAGTAACTCGTGAATAGTAACTCATGAATAGTAACCCGACATGAAAAAGTTCCAAATTTGATAAAACTTCAGATCAACATTTCAAAGATAATGATATCAAGAAATAATATCATTTACTTAAAAAATAATATCCCTTACTATCCCTTACCTCAAAAGAGCAAAGACTTCCGATCGGATATCTGATATGACATCAAGGAAACTTGCAACCGATGAATATCAACTCACCAAGTATCTAAATACTCACAAAATACACTCAATAATCTAGAGAGAAAGAGAGAAAGCTTATGTTTCGTGTGATTTTCAATTCTAACTTAGCCCTCTATTTATAGGAAAATGTTAGCCCTACCGAAGCAGACTTGACTCAGAATCTCGATGGCTTTACACCGCTACTATTCCACCCACCAAAAATCAGCCATCTTCCCAACAACCAAGAGTGGGGCCCACTCAATTCTAGAATTTTCCACCAAAACCTAATTTCCGAATCAATCACCTCTTAAAATTCATAACAAATCATTCGCTCATTTTTAACGGCTCAAAATTTGTGGACATATACTCAACTTATGTATGTATAACATATCCAAAAATTACAACGATCCAACGGTCGGATTAAAATTATAACTCACTTAATATAGTCAAGAACACCGATTTTTCGGACTATTAGTCCTTCTGACCAGCTTTTATTCAAAATTTCACCACCTAAATATCTACAAAGAATTTTTGGGTGATTCAAATTTCTACAGTTAGCTTACTTTAGGGCTTTCTTTTGATATATGGCTCATCTCTTAACTCATTATATATTAAAGAGTTATGGATTTTACAAAATCAAGTAATAAACTAATTTTTCCGAAAATCCCATATTTTGTTCTCCATTTCGACAAATCTTGATAAAACACCTCATCATTAATTCCTTCACTTATAACCACATAAATAAATCCATCATTTATATCCACATCAAATAAATATTTTCTTATCATATGAATCAATAATTAATTATTCACAAATAATATTATGTAATCACAATTATGACAACCAAAGCCGCTCCTCAGAAAGAGGGGCTTTCAATAAGGATCTCTCCTCATCATGGCGCGCAATTAGGTGACCAAACCTCTCCTTAGATGTAACTTTCTAGACATTGCCAATAATGTTATCTAATAATATTATTCAAATAATATGAATTATTGATCCGATAATGGGAAATATCTGGCAAAGTTGACAATTATCGAACAACAATAATATAAAATATCAACGCAAAGAATTATCGAATCAATAAAATAAAATATTGAATAAAGAATTCACCGTGGAAAATTATTGAAAAGTGCCATCTTACGTAAGGATCAATAATTCAACAAATACGCAGGTAATACCGTGTACTCGCGTGCAACCACGCCAGACATCGTATTTTTAACCACCGTATTCCAAAAAATATTCCCCTACGTAAAAGAAAGGTTATTTCAACAATGTGAACGAAAAAATTCATATATCACCCTTATTTATAAAAAACTTAATTTTGTCATAAAATTAGGGTCTTTCCAAATCACACGAATATCTTATTCCTCTCAAATTTCGACCGATCCTCCTATATTAGTCATCCCGTTAACCAAAGGGCCTACAAAACGAGCACATAAGTTGTAATCACATAAGCACATAATTTAATATTCCCTCGATAAGAGTTTATCAAAGAATATTCCAGGCTTTTCCCCACCAAACCTAAATATTCTCTGTGACACAAAACAATGAATATTTTATAACCATCTACCTAAAAAATAATATTTTCATAAAAAAATTCATTAATATCACCCAGTTATCTAACTTAAAACATTTTATCAATTAAATTATTTACATCATCATTAATAGTAATTATAATCAAAAAATTGAATACTTTTATTTCATAAAATTAGGGTCTTACAAAGTTATACATATTAAACTCATGCTTGAAATAACTATAGAGCATAAGTATTCAATAAAAATGAATAAAATGGTAAACCTTTGCTTGAATAATAAATAAGCTAAGGTTAGAGTCTTATAACATTAGAAATGAAATTACTGAACATACATTAACTAATAGCAAGCTGGAAACTAAGAACTTGCCCAACATGGTATTAAATTCAAGCAAGGATTAAAAATAGTTCAAAAATAAAGACGAGAGTTCAAACTGTGTTCATTATACAAGAATGTAACTTAAGAAACTTGCTTAACTATAAACAAGTTAGAATGAATCAACCAAATGAGAATTCAAATAACATTAGAATTAAAGTTTGCTCGAATGAACTCTAGGGACAATTGACTTATTCAATCAACAGTTGAAATAGAAAGCTTGCTCAATCAAAGAATAAAGCTACATAATGTAATAATGGACCTAGCTCAACGAAAGTAAAGAATTAGGAAACTTTCTCAATGTAAAAGATAGAGTTTAGAAACTTGCCTCGAACGTAAGCTACAATATTAAACTCACCTACACATTGGTTTAAAACCACATTATCTATTAGATATGCTAACATACCATAACATGTATACTTCTATCTAAACTTATCATTTTAGCACAAGTCTTTCTTTACCATCTACATTTCAAAAATTCCAAGTGTTTACTTCGCAACACTTGCCTAACATTCACTTTGTATACCAAGTTATCGCATAATGCGTTCTCGATTTACTAACCATTTTTACAATTTTGAATACATAATCCACATCATAAGACTCTATTTAACCTTGTTGTTAAATGATTCTCACATTACCATAACCTTAGGCTAAGCAACAAAGAATGACCAAAGTTTTGCAAAGACAAGTAGACATTAGTGTTCGAAAATGGGCCGCGGCGGTCGCGCCGATTTTATATCAGGATGCGGCGCGCTTGCGCTTAAGGGGCAGCGTGGTCGCAAGAACATACGTAACTCGATTTTGTAATGCAGACTTCGGCACTTTTCTTAAGCCAACTAACAAGAATTTCACCCACCAAACAGTGATAATAACACGTAAAATAAATATACAACTATCATAGACTTGATTGCTAACATATACAACCACTTAGCATAATTTAACAACCACTAAAACTATTTTAATTTCTCAATTTTCATGTTTTCATGAAAAACTCAATTTTCTTGACATTCATCCTAAAAATCATCGCTGTGAATTCAAAACATGACCAAATCATCTCATTCAAATTACGTTATGTTCGTATCTCAACAAACTAGCATAAACAAAACTCAATTAACATCTTAGCATGCAATTTAACCATCAAAATTGGCACTTACATAGCTACATATGAAAATATAAACACTGACATCATTTTCTTTTACTGTTATCTGAAAATTAACATGCAATTTCCTTATTTGACATAAACTCTAGCATTATAAACATATACAATTGAAATTACCAACTATATAAATCCACAATTCAACAATTGCTTATTACAGAACATGAGAAAATTCTTGCCGTCCAACACACATACATATATATTATCACAGTTATGAACATACCTTTTGTTGCTTAACAGAAATTCTTGCTAAACCACTGGAATTGACGTGAAAATTCTTAGACTCATCTCCAATTCTCTCTCAAGTTCTCAATTTTCTCAGAGTTCTCAGCAACTAGAATGTGTAAACTAAAACAAACTGATATGCGTAATGATATAATACAAAACTGATAACCCTTAATACTACTAAATGCAAAATCAGTTACTAACGTATATAATATAAATATATTATATTTATTATTTTACTTATTTTGTTTATATTATTTATTTTCAAAATTAGAAATTCCAAAAGCCATAAGGCTTGCTTGGTGAACCATTTAAATTTTAAAGAATTAAAATACTTAAGCCTTGTTTGGAAAAAACTAATTTAAATCCTTTTTAATTTATTTTAATAAACACTTTAATTTATAATTATAATCACATATTATTTATTTGAATTTCCATATCCAACACTAATCCCATTACATTAATCACACACTATATTTTAATTAAATATAGCATTTTAACAAATATCACAAAATTATACTTTTCATTATAACTTTATTTAATAATTTAATATATCATTTAAATTACTAGCCACAATATAACATCTCATGTTATAATACAAATCTCTAAATTATAAATTAATTAAATTTAGAATTTATCTAATAAATTTAGATTTACAAATATTTATTAACGACCATCACATCAATAATTATTTATTCCATCAATTCAATAATAGACACATCAAATAAATATTTATATTATTCAATAAATATTTAATATTACAACTTGAAATTTCTGATCGTTACACAATTGGTGCTTTGATATATATTACAAAATTTCTCATAACCTGATATAGCATTTGCAGTTAACTTACAAAGCAATATGGATCAAAACCACAGTTAGTTGGATCTGCTGATGCAGAGATTATCACAATTTATGAAGTAAGTTGTGAATGTATTTGGTTGAGATCAGTAATTCAACATATTTGTGTGAATTGTGAATTATCATCAATCATAAATAGTCTAACGATATTTTATGAAGATAATGTTACTTGTATCACTCAAATTAGAGGATGCTATATCATGGGTGATAGAACCAAGAATATTGCACCAAAATTATTTTGAGCCCCAGAAGAATGACTGTAAGACCCCAACTTATTATTAATGAAATTTAATTTTCTCTATTTATTATTTTGAAATAGTAAGGGTTGATGTGATTAATGTGGATAGTTAGGGGTAAAATACGTAAATATTTCAAAATAAGCAAGTGGTTATAAAATATTCATTGTTGTCGAGGAATATTCGTTTGGTCGTGGAATATTAAATCTTTGTCGGGGAATATTAAATGCGACGCCTAAAGCGACCATATGTGGGCCCCATAACGAAAAAGCGATTGGATGAAGAAAACGACAAATATAAGTTGGTTAAAATAACAGGCGTAGTTATTACAGATTATCTTGTTAAAATACCTGGTGGTTAAAACACAAGGTACACTACGGTATTGCACCAATTATTGATTCTTACGTAAGAAGGCACTACTCAATAATGGTTACAGTAATTACTGTTCAGTATTTTATTGAGTTAATAATTGCTGCGTTGATATTTTATATTGTTGTTGTTTCAATAATTGTCATTACACAATATTTTTCATTATCGAAGCAATAATTCATATTATCTGAATAATATTATTAGATAACATTATTGGCAATGTCTAGAAAGTTACATCTAAGGAGAGGTTTGGTCACCTAATTGCGCCAAGAAGAGAGAAATTTTTATTGGAAAGCCCCATCTTTCACGAGAAGCGCTGGTTGTCAATATTGTGATTACGTAATATTATTTGTGAATAATTAATTATTGATTCATATGATGAGGAAAATATTAATTTTATGTGGATATAGATGGAGAAAATTTTTAATGTGACAATTGTTGAAAATTGAAATTTTATCTTTTTCTGATAAAATAATTCATTTAAATATATTATTATATTTTAATAATATAATAATGGTGATATTTTTACAACGAATGTGGGATATATGAGTATACGAGGAGGAAGAGTATTTTGTTGCAATAAATGTTTAAAACATGTTAAACATGTAAATTGGACCCCATTTATCGATGAAATTTGAATATAGCACCGTAAAATTGCCCGTTTGTGGATTTGATTCAATTTCTGTTTGGAATTCGGAAATACTTTCTTACGCAAAGTTGTAGAGAATTGAATTTCCTATAAAAAACTCGTGGGATTCAAATTTTATGATAAAAGGGCTATTTATTGTGAATTATTGAAGTTAAAGCTCTCAAATAATTGATTTTTGGAAGTTTTAATTATTATTTTAAAGAAAAACGTTTTTTGCATTTAAGTGGGCTAACTTTGTGATATTAATTGCTGAAATCAGATCTTCAAAGATGGGCTAAGGAAATTTATAATATATATTAATATTTTATTAAATTTTCGCTTTGGTGTTCTAAGCATTTTCCTATAAATAGGTGCTTAGGTTAGAATTGAAAATCACACGTAAATCAAGTTTTTCTCTCTATATTATCGGCGTATTCTTGTGAGTATTTTGAGTATACTTTGAGTATTGTTAGGCGGTGTAAGTTCCTTCAAAGACTATATAATTATTAGATTCCAAATAGAAGTACTAATCTTTCGAGGTAAGGGATGTTATTTTCTTCTCAAATGATATTATTTCTTCAATATCATTATCTTTGAAATATTAGTTGGAACTTTTTATCAAATTTGGAACTTTTTCATGTCGGGTTACTATTCATGAGTTACTATTCACGAGTTACTATTCACGAGTTACTATTCACAAAGTACTATTCATGTAAGCGTGAAGATGTTTTTGTGGAATTTCTATCTTTTGGTGTTGGAGTTACTATTCACGATACTAAGACTATTCACGTATATGGCACTATTCACCGAAAAATAAAATTTCTTCTTTTTGTCCAAAATATCTATTCTGGATACTAGCTTTGATTGTATCCATGTTTTGATCATTCTTGAATTTTACACCACTATGATTATTTTTGAGGTATTTTTGAACATGGATAAAACAAAGTACGAATCCTTAATCCTTAATCCTTGTCATTTTGTTTCACTGGATTCGTTTCTTTAAAAAAATATTTTTCATCATCCTCAGTCTTAAATGATGATATTATTGAATATCTTTGGCTGTAGTGCAAAGATGAATGATTTTCGAAGAATATCTTTCAGAATGTAAAAGAAAGATGAGCAGTGTTTAGATGAACATGACTAATCGATGAATATCTTTGGCTCAGTAGTGCAAAGATGAATATTTGATTCCGGATGTATATTGATTGATGTTCTGAGGATAAAAGATAGCGATGAACTTTAAATTCATACATAGAAGATAGTAGTTTGCATTCTCTACTTAACTCTTCTAATGAATTATTATTTCATCATGTAATATTGATTTAAAATTTGTTGTTCTATTGTATTCTATTAGATTTTTCCCTGTTGAAGACTAACGGTAATTTGTTGTATATTATCTTAGTCATAATATTCTTTCTTTGGGCTAGTTGAGCTCACCCTTTTCCTTTTGTTCCATTTTTCTTCTCGGGAGGCGAGAATATAGCGAAATTTAGTGGGGTATGGAATGAAGGTTTTAGAAAGGATTGTTTAGTAGTCCTCACCATTTTTGTAAAATAATGTATCAATAAATGTGATGAGGATTTATTTGAGTATAGATATTGTCTAGAAGATAATATTTATATTCAAACTCACAGTTTTACTGTTGTAATAATAAAGTTGTAGTTGTTTCTGTACCATGTATTGACAACTCAGAATAGGTGATGTATACCTATTTTGGGGGCGTCACAATGACGATATTGATATCAAACATATATGATCATGTGATAATTTGGTTGATGGATTCATTAAGTCATTACCAACTATGATTTTGAAGAAGATGGTGCACAATATTGGCATGCTTCGACTTAATGATATTTTTACCATGAACAACTGAAATTCTATGTACTTATGAAGGGGAGTAAAAATGATATGTGTTGATTGTACTCTTTTTCCTTCGCTAAGGTTTTTTTCCCACTGGGTTTTCCTTTGCAAGGTTTTAATGAGGCAATCCCAAGGCACTAGAAGGTTCCATTCGCCACCTTTATGTTCCGTGGCGAGGCAGACTACTGGTGGGAGTCTGTGAAGCGTACCCATCCGGTACTTCAAGGCATGTCTTGGGAAACGTTTGAAACTATTTAATGACAAATACTTTCCCGAAAGTGTTCGTTATATGAAGGAAGTTGAGTTCATCGATTAGAGCAAAACAACATGGCGGTGTCTCGAAGACGAGGCAAAGTTTGCAGAGTTATCCGTGTTTGCACCTCATTTGGTGGAGAATGAGGAACGTATGACGCGGATGTTTCTTAGAGGTTTGAAACCCAAGCATACGTCAAGATATCATTTCTCATAAACTTTCTCTCTATTCGGATGTTGTAAAATGTGGCTCAATTATTAGAGCGAGATAACGAGTACGGTGTTGAGGACCACAACCGAGGATCGTACAGAGATAGCGATCAATGAATAATGATAACCGGCGGAGAAAGAACAGACGGACAAAAATGGTAACCACTCGTGGTGGTAATCATGCTATGAAAAATGTAAGAAGCGAGTCGAGGAGATTTTAAAAGAGGAGATTTAACAACTAATTATATGAAGACGATAAAGGTTTATAAAGAATCGGTTCTAAGGGGGGAGGAGAAACGACCCCGGTCATATATGCTATAAATGCGGAAAGAGGGACATATCATCCAAACCGTCCCACAACAGTTCAAGGTATGCTATAATTGTGGAAAGGAAGGACATATCGCTTCGAGAGATACATGCAGTAGCGAAACCTAGTTCAATCGGGACGGTGACTCAAAAGATCGTCCCAGAAAAGTCAAAGTCAACGATTCCGGAAGAAGAGCGTTTGTGTGGATGGTCAAAATGCGAGGAACCCAAACGAGGTGATCACGGGTAAGCTATTTATAAATTCTTGCGAAGTTTATACCTTACTTGATACCGGGTGCTACCCATTCATTTATCTCTCTTGCTTGTGCTCAACGTTTAAACTTGACTCAGGAGAAATTAGACTTTGACCTATCTCGTGGAAACTCCGTTAGAGAAACTTTCATCACATCCATCGTTTATAAATCTTGTTTGATTCAAGTTGGCACCATTACCTTACTGTTGACCTTATCTCTTTAAAGATACTTGCTTTTGATGTGATTTTAGGGATTGATTGGTTAAATACTCATCATGCCAAAATTGATTATTTTCGTAAGGTTGTTAGTTTTTATATTCCTAACCAACCTGTTTTACTTAATTCAAGCAACTAAACCATTAAAATCAATCATCGCTATATCTAATCATAAAGCTATTCGTTTATTGAAAAGCGGATGTCAAGCTTTCTTAGCCCATGTTATGGATTTGAATAAAGACACGCCAAATTTGAATAATATTCTGTTGTTATTGACTTTCCGACGATTTCTGAAGAACTTCCGGCCTACCCCGTAGCGTGAAGTTGAATTCTTTATTGATCTTGAACCTGGTACAAAGCCCATTTCTAAAACCCCATATCGAATGGCTCCTATTGAACTTGAGGAGTTAAAGGTCCAACTACAGAATTGTTGGACCTCGGTTTCATTCGTCCTAGTACATCTCCTTGGGGTGCTCCTGTTTTATTTGTAAAGAAGAAAGGCGGGAGTATGCGACTTTTGTATTGACTATCGGAATTGAACCATGTCACCATCAAGAATAGGTATCCTCTACCTCGTATTGATGACTTGTTTGACCCGATTTGCAAGGCACAATTCTTTTCAAAATCGATCTTCGATTCCGGATATCATCGGTGAAGATTAGAATCGAGGATATTCCAAAGACCGCCTTCGTAACTCGGTATGGGCATTATGAATTCTTAGTCATGTCTTTCGAACTAACTAATGCTCCTATGACTTTCATGGATATGATGAACCGAGTATTCAAGGAATATTTGGATCGATTCGTTGTTGTCTTTATTGATGACATCCTTATATATTCCAAAAGTCGTGAAGATCATGAGCACCATTTGAAAGCCGGTACTCCAAAGGCTTCGTGAAAACAAACTATATGCCAAATTGAAGAAATGCGAGTTCGGCCGAGGAAGTAGCATTCCTTGGGCACGTGGTGTGTCGAAACATGAGTATCTGTTGATCCCGTGAAGATTGAAGCAATACAAAGTTTGGAGCAACCAAGTCGGTGGATCAAGCACGAGCTTTTTGGGCTTAGTTAGTTATTATCGGAGATTCAGTGGAAGGGTTTTCTAATCGCTACTCCATTAACTCAAACTAACTCCTAAGGATACAAAATTCGTTTGGAGTGAAGAATGCGAGAAGAGTTTCCAAGATCTTAAGAAGAGACTTATTTTAAGACTGTTTCTAACAATACCATCCGGTTTGGATGGATTTGTTATCTACAATGATGCTTCGTGCAAAGGGTTAGGATGTGTTCTCATGCAACGGGAAAGTCATAGCCTATGCCTCGCATGACAACTTAAAGAGTATGAGAGGAATTATCCTACCATGATCTAGAGTTAGCAAATCGTTTCAGCGCTAAAAAATATGGAGGCACTATCTATATGGGGAGAAAGTGGAGATATATTGAGACCATAAAAGCCTTAAATATTTCTTCACTCAAAAAGAACACAACACGCTCATTTGCGACGTTGGCTCGAGCTATTGAAAGACTACGACCACACTATTCAATACCATCCCGGAAAGGCGAACGTGGTAGCCGACGCGCGTTGAGTAGAAGATCATATGCGGAACGAGTGCGATGATGTCAAGTATACGCGTAGAGCCAACTTTAATAGAAAAGTTAAGGTTGCTCAAGCCACCCAAATCTTGAGAATGATGCGTATGAAGAAGAAAGTATAAGAAGGAGCTATTCCTAAGCGAGAATTGATGAAGAAGGAATACTTGAGTCCACTCTAGACTTTGTGTTCCTAACGACTCGATTTGAAGTACAAGATTATGATGGAGGCACACAATACACCATTTGCAATCCATCCCGGAAGTACTAAATGTATCGTGATCTTGACATATATTTTGGTGGAACAATATGAAGAGAGAGATTGCAAAGTTTATCTCAATGTGTTTAACTTGTCAACGTGTAAAGGAGGAGCATCGGTACCTAAGGGTCCGTTGCAACCACTTGAGATTCCAAAATGGAAGTGGGAACACATTACCATGGATTTCGTTCTGTGTCTTCCTACGGTTTCTCAAGGCATCAATGCTTATTTGGGTTATTGTTGATAGATTAACCAAGTCCGCTCATTTCTTGCCGATCACGGAGACTTATTCCTTGAACGTCTTGCTAGTATGTACGTGAATGAGATTGTGAGGTTGCATGGCATGCCAAGATCCATAGTTTGGATCGTGACCCAAGATTCACTTCAAGATTTTGGGTTAGCTTGCAAAAAGCTATGGGCACGGATTTGCGATTTAGTTTGGCATACCATCCCCAAACCAGACGGACAATCGAGAGAGGACTATTCAAACTCTTGAAGATCTATTAAGACTCGTGTCCTAGACTTCAAGGGCGATTGGGATAAGTATTTACCATTGGTGGAATTCTCCTACAACAACAGCTTATCGTGCAAGTATAGGTGTGGCTCCATTCAAGCATTATATGGGACGAAAATGTCGTTCTCCAATATGTTGGGATGAGGTGGGTGAAGCAACATTGTTGGGACCCGAGTTAGTATGTATGATATGACTACCGAAAAGATTCAAATGATTCGACAACGATATACAACGCGACACAAGATCGACAAAAGAGTTATGCGGATCTTCATCGAAAGGACGTGGAATTTAGTGTGGGGATCATGTATTGTCATTGAGTTGCTCCATGGAAGGGAGTTACAAGATTTGGGAAGAGAGGAAAGCTCAATCCACGATTTATTGGTCCATTTCAAATTCTTGACCGAGTAGGAAATGTAGCCTATAGACTTGCGTTACCTCCAAGTATGTCTCGTGTTCATAATGTGTTTCACATATCTGTATTTCGTAAATATGTGAAAGACCCGAACCACGTTATAGAATTAGAACCGGACGAAATAGCCGAAGACTTAACGTATGAGGAGGTACCTGTCAAGATCTTGGATAGGAAGGAGCATCTCCTACGCCAAGAAAGGTCATACCACAAGTTAAAATTTTGTGGAGGAATCATGCTATAGAGGAAATGACCAGGAATTGGAAATGAAATGAAAGCGAGGTATCCTCACCTTTTGAAAAACACTGTGCACGACGTCAATTTCGAGGACGAAATTTCATAAGGAGAGGAGGTGTAAGACCCCAACTTATTATTAATGAAATTTAATTTTCTATTTATTATTTTGAAATAGTAAGGGTTGATGTGATTAATGTGGATAGTTTAGGGTAAAATATGCAAATATTTCAAAATAAGCAAGTGGTTATAAAATATTCATTGTTGTCGGGGAATATTTGTACTGTCGGGGAATATTCGTACGACGGCGCAACCATGTGTGGGCCCCATAACGAAAAGCGATTGGATGAAGAAAACGACAAATATAAGTTGGTTAAAAATAACTGGCGTAGTTGTTCACAATTAATATTTGTTAAAATACCGGTGGTTAAAAAACACAATAGCATACCAGATTGCACCAATTATTGATTCTTACATAAGAAGGCACTACTCAATAATGGTTATAGTAATTATCGCTCAAAGATTTTATCGAGTTAATAATTTCTTTGTGTTTATATTTTATATTCTTGTTGTTTCAATAATTATCATTACACAATATTTTTCATTATCGAAGCAATAATTCATATTATCCGAATAATATTATTAGATAACATTATTGGCAATGTCTAGAAAGTTACATTAAGGAGAGGTTTGGTCACCTAATTGCGGCCAAGAAGGAGAAATTTTTATCGAAAGCCCCCTCTTTCCTGAACCGCACCGGTCATCAATATTGTGATTCTCATAATATTATTTGTGAATAATTAATTATTGATTCATATGATGAGGAAAATATTAATTTTATGTGGATATAGATGGAGAAAATTTTTAATGTGACAATTGTTGAAAATTGAAATTTTATCTTTTTCCGATAAAATAATTATTTAAATATATTATTATATTTTAATAATATAATAATGGTGATAATTTTACAAACTAATGTGGGATATATGAGTATACGAGGAGGAAGAGTATTTTTGTTGCAATATATGTTTAAAACATGTTAAACATGCTCGGTGGACCCCATTTATCGATTTGAAATTTGATTATACTGTAAAATTGCCGCTTTGTGGATTTGGTCAATTTACATTTGGAATTTAAATACTTTCTTTCGCAAAGTTGTAGAGAATTGAATTTCCTATAAAAACTCGTGGGATTCAAATTTTCTGATAAAAGGGCTATTTATTGTGAATTATTGAAGTTAGAAGCTCAAATAATTGATTTTTGGAAGTTTTAATTATTATTTTAAAGAAAACGCGTTTTTTGCATTTAAGTGGGCTAACCTGTGATATTAATTGCTGAAATCAGATCTTCAAAGATGGGCTAAGGAAATTTATAATATATATTAATATTTTATTAAATTTTCGCTTTGGTGTTCTAAGATTTTCCTATAAATAGGTGCTTAGGTTAGAATTGAAAATCACACCGTAAACTCCAAGTTTTCTCTCTATATTATCGAAGCGTATTCTTGTGAGTATTTTGAGTATACTTTGAGTATTGTTAGACGGTGCAAGTTCCTTCAAAGACTATACCCTTAGATTCCAAATTTAAGTACTAATCTTTCGAGGTAAAGGATGTTATTTTCTTCTCAAATGATATTATTTCTTCAATATCATTATCTCAAATATTGGTTGGAACTTTTTATCAAATTTGGAACTTTTTCATGCTTGGGGTTACTATTCATGAGTTACTATTCACGAAGTTACTATTCACGAGTTACTATTCACGAGTACTATTCATGAAGCGTGAAGATGTTTTTGTGGAATTTCTATCTTTTGGTGTTGAGTTACTATTCACGATACTCACGAGACTATTCACGATACTCTGCACTATTCACCTAAAAATAAAATTTCTTCTTTTTGTCAAAATATCTATTACGGATACTAGCTTTGATTGTATCCATGTTTTGATCATTCTTGAATTTTACACCACTATGATTATTTTTGAGGTATTTTTGAACATGGATAAAACAAAGTACGAATCCTTAATCCTTAATCCTTGTCATTTTGTTTCAATTGGATTCGTTTCTTTAAAAAATATTTTCATCATCCTCGGTCTTAAATGATGATATTATTGAATATCTTTGGCCAGTAGTGCAAAGATGAATGATTTCAAGAATATCTTTGGTCAGAGTGCAAAGATGAACAGTGTTTAGATGAACATGATTAATCGATGAATATCTTTGGCCCTGTAGTGCAAAGATGAATATTTGATTCCGGATGTATATTGATTGATGTTACTGTGGATAAAAGATAGACGATGAACTTTTAAATTCATACATAGAAGATAGTAGTTTGCATTCTCTACTTAACTCTTCTAATGAATTATTATTTCATCATGAATATTGATTTAAAATTTGTTGTCTATTGTATTCTATTAGATTTTTCCTGTTGAAGACTAACGGTAATTTGTTGTATATTATCTTAGTCATAATATTCTTTCTCTGGGCTAGTTGAGCTCACCCTTTTCCTTTTGTTCCATTTTTCTTCTCGGAGGCGAGAATATAGCTTAGTAATTAGCTCTGGGTATGGAATGAAGGTTTTAGAAAGGATTGTTTAGTAGTCCTCACCATTTTGTAAAATAATGTATCAATAAATGTGATGAGGATTTATTTGAGTATAGATATTGTCTAGAAGATAATATTTATATTCAAACTCACGATTTATTGTTGTAATAATAAAGTTGTAGTTGTTTCGCATGCCATGTATTGACAACCTCGGAATAGGTGATGTATACCTATTTTTGGGGGCGCCACAATGGCGATATTGATATCAAACATATATGATCATGTGATAATTTGGTTGATGGATTCATTAAGTCATTACCAACTATGATTTTGAAGAAGATGGTGCACAATATTGGCATGCTTCGACTTAATGATATTTTTACCATGAACAACTGAAATTCTATGTACTTATGAAGGGAGTAAAATGATATGTGTTGATTGTACTCTTTTTCCTTCGCTAAGGTTTTTTTTCCCTTTGGGTTTTTCCTTTGCAAGGTTTTAATGAGGCAATCCCAAGGCACTAGAAGTTATACAAGAATATTGTACTCTTTTCCTTAGCCAAAATTTTTCCCTTCGAGTTTTTTATTTGGTAAGGTTTTTAACGAGGCATATTCTTAGAAAATTGCTACAAAAGGACTCCATCCATTCTCGTATGAAGACAATCTTTGCATCGCATATAGCTCAATTAAAAGGAGGATACATCAAAGGAGATAAGAAAACATATCTCACCAAAATTCTTTTTCACACATGACCTTGATAAGTGTGGTGACATTGATGTTCAACAAATTCGATCAAAAGAAAATCTAGCAGATTTGTTCACCAAAGCATTACCAACTACAATGTTTGAAGGATTGCGTTGCAATATTGGAATGCGACAGCTGGGGGACTTAAGGATACATTCATGAGAGGGAGCTAATACGCGCTGCACTCTTTTTTCCTTAACCAATGTTTTTTTCCCCATTGGGTTTTTCTTGGTAAGGTTTTTAACGAGGAAGTTTTCTATGCGTATGGTTATACAATAGACATCCAAGGGGGAGTGTTATAAAATTATAACATATATATATATATATATATTTATGGATGTCTAGATTTATATTTAATTGTAATGATCTTTTGTATTTTAGAACTCTCAAGTTCATTAAGTAACTCCCATGTTCATTAAGTTTTAAACTCATGACTTTTGAGTTTTGAAACTTCTAAGTCCATGTATCTATAAATAAGAGCATTGTAAAAGAGAATGGTGGATAGATGAAAAATATATAAAAATATTATAAGACATGCCTCTTTTCTCTAATCATTTCATTCTTAATTTTAGTTATCTTTTATAACACTATAACTATAATATGTTTCCTTTTCATCTTTTATCTTTTCATAGAATCCAAACCCATTGAAAATGTACCATAGTATTAAAATTTTATGAATATGATCGTATTAATGTAGCATGATAAATAAAAAATAAAACCTATCACTACCAAAAAATAATGTTTCCATTCCTAATAAGTCTTCTTTCTCAAGTGATCTTCTTTCTCAATTGATCTAATTAATTGTGCATGTAAAGTCTAAAAATTATTTACTTTCACAATTATTTTGGTAAGTTGATAAAATTCTTCTTTTCATGTAATAAATGGCACCACATAAACTATATAAAGGTTCTTTTTTTTTCAATAATTTAAGGTCTTATATTTCAAAAGTCATTACATTTTAAAGTAAATTTTGTATTGTAACTATACATACATACATATATAATTCAAAAGTCATTACTTTTTAAAGTAAATTTTGTATTGTAACTATACATATATATATATATACACACACACACACACACACACACATATATATATATATATATATATATATATATATATAGTATATATAAAGGTGGTAATAGAATTTTTCCTCACAAAATAAAGCATTCTCATAATTTTCAATACTTTTAAAATTCTCCTACCAATACAAAAAAGTAATAATAATAAAAATACCTAAATATAATAAACTTCTTCCTTTTATCCCTTTATCTTTCCATTTTATGTAGAGTTCAAAAATCATTAAAAAATCTACTACCGATAAATTTGTGCAAATAGTATTTTTATATAATTTTTATAATTAATATTATAAAATCTAGATCATAATACTTTTTTGCTTTTTACCCTTTTATTCTCTCTTTATTAAATACCACCTCCTTTTATCAGTACAATATTATATTTTATAGAGTTCTAATATAATTACGCTTTTGGTATAGCTAAATATATACAAGATGCATCATCTCTTTCTATAACCAAACTTCTAGTTCTTGGGGATAAAGTATGCAAGTTTTTATATACAATTTTTCTTATAATATTAATACGCATGCACGCATAAAAGAATGAATCGCGTTTGTAGTGTGAATCATTGTTAGAGATGCTTTTCAAGGTAAGTTTCAGCTTTCTAGAACTTTTTGTTACTACTTTTGTAATCAAATCCAAAATATATTGGAATATATGTTTTGATATTTAACTTTTCTTAGTAAAGGTGTATACAAATGTGTCCCTTTTCATTTTTCATTTAGTATTTTTTAATTTTGTGGGTGTTAACGCTGAAGTTTTTGCGTAGCGTCCAATCACGTAATCTACGCTAGCTAGAAACCTCGCACAATAATGATCACATGTAAGCTTGACGACTTGTACCGCCGAGGGATAGCTCCGATGTAAGAATAAGTACGTGTCGTTCATAAGGTTTAACAATAGAGGCTAAGTGTTTAGTGCTCAAAAGTAGGTATTACCTATTAATTGTAACCTTGGCCTTATATTTATAGTACTTTTCCACCTTAGAATCCTTCTCTCAGTCGGATTAGGACTCCTAGTCATGGTAGTTACCATAACTTGGGTCCAACACAATCTCCTTAAAAGGTGCAAATGGAATCCAATCCAATCACTACATTTGGAGTTACCTTATTTAATTATGACTAGAATCCAAGACTCTACACGCAGGAGAGCCCACTGTGTAGGCCCAAACGATCCCACCATCAGTGCGGATCTCTACCAAAGGATTCAAGACCCGACCTCGAACACACACAACAACAGGTAAGGTTCGAGGCAGGGGCTCTGGACATCAACCCTAAGACACCCACTAAAATGAGATTTCGGCCCAAAAGGACTCGGACACCGACCACCACCTCCAACCTCTCCATGGGCTTCAACCCAGTAATCTTTCAAAGCCCTTCTAATGTCAGGCCTTCGGCCCACGTGAAGGTCGGTAAAATACTCTTGAACATTGCCTCCCAGTCTCTGATTGTAGGGTACTTATAATTTGAGACTTGAGAGGTCAGGTATTCGAAAGGTCACGACAGCTAATGATGAGTTATCTGGGGAAGCCAAACGACCGTTCCTCGATTCCTAAAACGTTGCACGCCCTTCCATGCTTGGTCCCACCTTGAGCATTTAATAGCCGCCCTTGGGTAACGTGCACCTACACATATAAGAACCCCCTTCCCCCATCACTGTCACTTTTCCTGAATCTTCTCGTCTCCAAATTTTCTGCTAAAATTTTCCAGCAAGGCGATTTTCGGCGAGTACTCAGTTCCTCCCTATTCTTGTTGATTTTAACCATTCTACTTATTTTCGAGCTCCATTCTTGTCCGTATTCTTCCTAAAAGGTCACGCGTCGTGTCCCATTCCTTCCAATCACACTAAATGGTGAATCTAGCACTCTGTCCCTACCGGTGGAGTCAATTCCTCCCCTGTCACCACCATGACTGGTTCAGGTCGATTTTCAGGTGGTCCTTTTCCGACGTCACTCCCTCATCGGTCCCGCCTCTCGGAGTAAGTGCCGAGGCTAGGATCCAAACGCTTATCACTCCAAAGAGGAGTTTTCATCTTTACACCCCTCCACCATCACGTCCTCTCAACTCTCCGACGTCCAATCCTTTACAACATCCTCCGAATACAAACTTGCACCAAGCTTTGACGAAGATGTTACGGAGGCTTGACGGCGAGTGGGTGGTGGCCGTCCCCTTTACATTTTGAAATACGGATTCGGGTTCCCCTCATGAGTTCATTTCTCCTTTCAATTTTGTTGAATCGGGTTGGCACAACTCTTCATTTGAACTCGTACATCTATCTAGTTTCCTTCGTTCTTATTTATGCCAAGAGATTGGGATCACCTCGGTCTCGATTTCTTTTTCGCCTTATTTACTATTAAGGTTCGTTGAAAGAGCTTGCTTGGTGGTTGCCAATCTCGCTAGGCATCTGCTATTGTATTATCCTAATCGATAGATCCGCATACGACAACCGTGTGTTAGATTTGTAATATTCATGAAAGCAATTAAATTGCAAAAATAATGCGAAGCGTGTAAAATCGAGTTTAAAAATTTACAAACCATATACCCGGATCACCCTTTATGCATACAATTATTAATTAAACGAAAAAGATAAAGAATAAATCATACCTTGAAGATCGAGCTTCCTCGTGTACAAGTTCACCTCCAAATCCTTTTCGCTCAATCTTGAATCCACTGGTTTGGTTCCTTCCTTTGATCAACGTTAGCCACCCATATGTTTGGCCTCTAGAGGTGATCCACCAAGGAAGAAGAAAATTCAAGAAGAAGGGTGGTTGGCTAAACCCTAGTTTTTCTATCTCTATAGAAAAGGTGTAATCCCAACAACTTGGAATTATTACGTACTTTTTAAAGTCAACCACACATACACCCATAATAAGACTCCTCTTATTTATAGATGTGGGCAACCCACCTTAACAATTAAGGAATTGAGTTTTATTTAATTAATTAAATTCTTTTAATTAATTAAGCTCCCTAATCTTATTAGGGATAATTAATTAAACTCCTTTAACTAATTTTCCTTCCTAATCCAATTAGGAATAAATGAGAGTACTTATATTAAATTAATTCCTAAACTCTTTAGAAATTAAAATAATAATAATTGTAATAATATTAATAAGACTCCTCTTATTAATTTATATTTAATATTTCTAAAATATTAAATAATAATATTAAGCTATTTAATTTATTCTATCACCATAGATTAAATTAAATATACATAACTATATTATTACGATTATGCCATTAACTTCTTAAATAATTATTCTTCCTTTTATGGTGTGACCCTTTAGGTTCTCCATATTAAACCAGGTTGTGAATAAATCAATTAGAACAATTTAATCTTATTTAAATAAATAAATTAAACAATTAATTTATTTAAATAAATAATATTTATTCTACAATAGGGATAAGCCTCCTAGCGATCGGCGACTTTCCGGATAATATAGATTTCAACATTAATCATTAAAGAACCTTTGAGTAAATAGTTACTGTACAATTCAATCCTTCCACCATACAATGTCCCAATTAAATATAAGACATGGATTTACACAAGTCTTATTTTATTTAATTATATGTATTTTGACTCTTAAATGCGATAACTCCAAATAATGCAAATTAGAAACTCCATTCTAATTTCATTCGCATTTAGCCAAGGACTCTTTGGGTTGTCATTTATCGAATCACATAGGACATTTCTCTTCTTTTATTAGAAGTGGTAGATTCTTTATTGATCATACATTATCTCCATGTACAACTTATTATACCCAAGCACACCCTTTGATATACCCTAAGGGTCTTAAGGAATAAGTCAAAGTATAACTCATCATACACAAGATACTATGATGATCTCAAGTCCAAGGATTACTTGTACTACTATCACTACAGAATTCCTATTGATGAGCAAATAAAACTCCATTAGGTATTCCTTAGCGAGCCACGCTCGTTGAACTTATTCTCTAATAAGCACCTACATACTTGCTTTAGTGTCTCCACACAAATGATCATGAGATCAATCATCCTCATCCAATGAGCAAGCAACGTATGTACCAATCTATCCAGGATTCACTAATCCCCAATTTAGTAATCCAATGATTGGGAACTATTTTAGTTTTAAGCTTTTAAGAATTTAGATCTCATTAGAATGATCATCATCATTATTCTAAAAGCATTGCTTAAAACTATGGGTTTATCACATATTATAAAACAACATTATGTAGATAATTAAAACCTTTAATAAATTAATACTTTTTATTAATAAATGAATAAGATTGTTACAAAGTATATGCTTTATCATCAAACATGATTGGCTTGTGTGTATACTACTTTCAATCTCCCACTTGCACTAAAAGCCAATCGTCATGGTATCTCATACTCTTCTTCTCTAAGTGGCGATTATCCCCTCATTGGATAAGCTTTTAGTTAATGGATATGTAATGTTGTTCATGAGAGTCCACTATCTCTATAATGATTTCCCATGTTTCAATGATTCTAATAATCAAATGAAAGTGCCACAACACATGTTTAGATCCAAGATGAGACTTAGGAACTATTTCTAGTTCTGTAATGAACTTTTAATCCAAACAATCAACTTTCAGCTTCATTTATAGCTATATACTTTGTCTTTATCACTAAACCAAAGAACAACTTTCTTCGTTTGGAACCTTTCCAATTCGCACCTTTGCTCAAGATAACGCGCTTTACCTTAAAGTGGATTTTACGTCATCTTAGTCCATCGAAAAACTTGAGTCTGTTAAGCCCTCTAGTTTTAATTAAGACCCACCATGAATGCTCACATCCTTAGTGCCGGTTAAGAACTTTAAGATGTTTTTCACTGTCTTACAGTGATCTTCTCCAGAATATGACCGATCAACATCAGGTCTCGTATGTTTCATTGCATACATGATTGTCACTCATGCGATCTCTCTTCTTTGGAGTCTATGGGGACTATTAAGAGAGATACACTCCATGGCTCATCAACATGAGACATCTCTTGGAGTTTGCCATGCTAAACGACTTTAGCATCAAATGAATATACGTTCCTTGGGTTAAGTCGAAAGCATCCTCTTGAATCTATCTATATAGATTTATATCCCCAATTAAGATACTCTTCCAAATCATTCATGGAGGAATGTTTAGACAACTTTATCTTTACTTGATTGTAGCATTGGTATGTCATTCCTTATCAAGTAGTATATCAACATGTAGTACTAGGAATGTCACGATGTTCCTACCCGACCCTTTTTACACACTAGGTTCATTCTTATTTTGATAAAATCAAACTCTTTTGATTTGTTTCATCAAAACGAATGTTCCATTTTTGAGAATATTGCTTCAATCAATTTCTCCGAGTGTCTACAACTCTTAACTCATCAGATGTAATTGGATCATCATCTTCTATGATGCGTACCTCATCATCATCATCTATGATGAATCCATACCTCCTAGGTATCTTCGGTATTATTCGATTTCGATTTGATTTGTAATGCTGATATAAAGTCATCTACAAAAGTTCCTCTTATTTGACTTATAGTGTTTTGTGGTTCTTGAACTTTTCAAGATCTATTATCCTCCCACTAGCCCCTTCAATAATAAACTCATTTATCTTAGAAGGCTGCGTGTTTCATAACAAACACCTTTTGCTAAGTAGAATTATAGAACATAAAACCTAAACTTACTTTAGGATGTCCCACAAATCTATACATGTCAAATCTTGTCCCAAGCTTATCCTTTGAAACCTTTTCACATAAGTTGGACAACCCTTTATCTTAACATACTTAAGATTAGAATCCTCCCCATCCATAACTTTTATAGAGTCTTCAAATGGGATTTTGAGGTTACCATTTTTCGTAGATATGCATCCATTTCTAGGACATAACCCTAGAAGGATACTAGAATGTCGGTAAAATCATTATGGACCGTACCATGTTCAACAAGGTATGATTTTTCCTTTCAGATACATCAATCAATTATTGCGTATCAGGATGTGTCCATTATGAGAAAACCATTTGAGATGATCTAGAAACTTATTGCTCAAGTATTTATTCCTTGATCCGATCAAAGAATCCTAATACTTTGCCAATTTGTTTCACTTCTGAATTCTTTGAACCTTTCAAATAATTCAAACTTGTATTTTAGCAAATACACACATTCAACTCTTTGAATGATCATCTCCTTTTCTTATACTAATTTGTTCAATATGCAAAATTATTTTCATGTAAGTCAAGTATACAAAATTTATTAAGTAATATTCCAGTTCTATACAAAACATTATTATTATAAATAGAACAACAATTGTTCTTAATTATAATACCAAAAATTTTATTGTCCAACAATAAAATGGAAATAATGTTTTCAACGAGAACTAGAATACAATAACAACTTATTGACTTAATATATTTGTTCAGTAGCGATGCTAAACTATAAGTTTTCTATGGCTAATGTTGCAACCTTTGTTTCATTTCCCACATAGGATTACTTATATTTGTTTAGCTTTTCACTTCATTTGGTCCTTTCATAAATCTATATTTATGATAACCAAAGTTGGTATCCAATACCCAAGTAAAACCTTAACTTAAAGAAAAATTTATTTTAAATCATGAACAAATTTGTATTTGTAACCGAAACTTCACTAAGCTTCTTTGGTTAGCCTCTGCAAGATGCTTCTTGCAGTTTCTTTCCAGTGTCCAGGCTTATTGTAGTGGAAGCAAACTCCTTTGCTATCCATATCGAGTTTTATTCTTATTATCCTTTGTTTTTGCCTTCTATATACCTTCTTTGAATCGTTTCTTCTTTCGAAGATCCTTTGGCCCCTACCAAGAAGACTTGGTCTTTCTTGGTTGAAAGTGACTCTCAACATTTTTCAATATGTTAAGCAAATCGGTGAGGCCGATATCTAGCTTGTTCATATAAAAATTCACAACAATTGTGAAAGGAGTCCGGAGTGAGTGCAAGATCAAATCTTGGCTCAACTCTCCATCCATGACAAAAACTCGTTGTCCTAATTGATCAATCAAATTGATAATGTTAAGGACTTTTATCTCGTACTTTATAGTGCCATTGGCCATTCTAGATCTAAGAGCTCCTTAGATATCCGATATCTATCGGTCCTACTTTTCTCACCATCAACTACTGATGTGGGGAATATAGTAGGAGCATCCATAGTTTCATCGCCGTTGAAGCTCGTTACTCATGGATGAGCATGATGCATCGAGCCAATCGTGCATCATCTTGCCACTTTCTAAAAGTAGCAATGTCTTCCTCAGAGGCATTATTCGCAACCATTGCAGGATAGGCGATTAAGGACATAAGATAGCTTTTCACTATGAGAGCTATTCTCAAATTCCTTAACCATCCCGTTTAATACTGATTAGGTTAATTTAGCATCTAATATGCTTCGCATGATGATAGTAATTTTTAGACATTGTAAAATTTTATAAATGAATTTGTAATTAACAATATTTTAATATACATTCTATTATTAATTACCAAAATAAATTAGGTCTTGTTTTAAATTGGTATCTCCACTATTTTCTTCAAACTATATTACCTCACTTATATAGTTTAAGCAAAATCTAATTAAAGATTTGCTAGTGAGAATAAGGATCCCATTTCAAATGTATATAGCCTTGTGGTGACACAACAAACTATATATAAATAAATAGGTAGACAACTTTTGTCAATTACATCAACTACGCAACTCCTTGTATTTTGCCTCTTAGATTATTTTGATCAAGTGGTGGCACATCCGAATCAAAATTATCCAAGTTAAGTCCCACCTAGCACTCCATATATTCAAAAAGAAAATATCATCCTTGTGGTGACACAACAAAACAATATTGTTCAATTTTCTTTATAAGCATCAAATGTGATAAATTAACATCTTAAATACTTAATACTTGCCTTGTGGTGACACAACAAACTCATATTAAATATTTAATACTCTATTAATTTTATCATGCTGAAGGCTTAACGTTCGATATTCAAATATCTTTGAGCGCTTAGGACTTAATATAAAAAATTGAGGGGTTTGTTTTAATTTGTCTCATCTTGTTTAGCACGTATTTATATATATATATATAAAATACGCTAATATATTAATTAACATGCGAAGCATGTTTGCATAATATATAATATATATAATATAAGCATGCATATATAGAATACTATATTCTACCCGGATTGATTATGGACTTTTATTCTAGTTTGGTTCACTTTAGAGCCACCAAGTGAACCAAAAGGTCAAACCCAGGGTGCAAGAATTAATATTTAAATATAACTATTACATTTAAACACTGGGCTCCATTACAAACGGGTCTTCAAGCGCTTCTTGCTCCTTGATCTCTAATTCTTCAAAATTAATTCTAACCATTCCTATTACATAACTATTTTAAAATAAATAGAAACATTGATCGGCAGATCGAGGGAAGTACATGGGAGGAGATAGAATTTACATTAAGGAAAAATTAGAGAAGGCGAGGTATCTGTGGACCCCATTTAATAAAACCCATACATTCATGCATCCAACTAAAATAAAATCCAATCATATTAGTCAATAGTCCATAATCAATCCCATTTATTATCACATACATCATCATATGCATCAATAAATAACATTCATCTTATGAATAATAAACATTTAATATATATATTGATATCATTTAATGGGCAAATTTAGTTAGTATAAAATCTATTTTTGAATTAAAATAAACTCCTTTATTTTAATCCAAATTTAAATCAAAATAAAACTATTTTATTTTAATTTATCCTATTTTGAATAAAATAAACTATTTTATTTTAATTAAAATTTTAATCAAAATAAACTCCTTTATTTTAATTAATTATGGAATCCAATTCCATGTAAAAAAAATCTTTAATTAAAATAAGCTCTTTTATTTTAATTAATTATGGAATCAATTCCATGTAAAAAAAAATCTTTTATTAAGGAAACACGGATATTCTTTTCTATTCACAAATAAACTCCTTTATTTTGAATAATATGAAATCTTATTTCATATCTAAATAAACTCCTTTATTTAAGGAAATTAGGATTCTCTTTCTATTCACAAATAAACTCTTTTTATTTTGAATAATATGAAATCTAATTTCATATCAAAATAAACTCCTTTATTTAAGAAAAAATAGAATCCAATTTCAACTCTAATTAGTTATCATGGAATCCAATTCAATTCTAATTAGTTAGCATGAAATTCTAATTTTAAAATTAAAATAAACCTATTATTTTAAAATTAAAATAAACTTTTTATTTTAAAATTAAAATAAACCTTTTTATTTTAATTATAAAATTATTTTTGAGAATATATATATATATATATATAACTATATATATATATATAATTACCATATATATATATTGAATATATATATATATGGTAACATGGCCTCGATTTCCGCGTTGGATAAGAAAAAAAAATGAATTTTATTTCGTGCTTGAAATCATCGACCCAATCATTATACGTACCTTTCCTTTTCAAAAAAAAGCATTGAAATGCGTTGAAATCAAATGCGAATCCGACATGCAATTAAAAGCGGATTTAATCCAGGTTTTTAAAATCTAGTTTGATATATTGAAACAATCCATTTTTTTTTTTAAATTTTATACAACAAAATTATGCCCAATTAAATTGTTTCTAAACACATATCAATATAATATCAAATTAAAATAATTAATAATTAGCATAAAGGTTTGGCTCACGCCACCCTTTGTTAGGTTTTGTAATATTCATGAAAGCAATCAAATTGCAAAAATAATGCGGAAGCGTGTAAAATCAGAGTTTAAAAATTTACAAACCATATACCCGGATCACCCTTTATGCACAATTATTAATTAAGCGAAAAGATAAAGAATAAATCATATACCTTGAAGATCGAGCTTCCTCGAGTACAAGTTCACCTCAAATCCTTTCGCGTTCAATCTTGAATCCACGCGGGTTTGGTTCCTTCCTTTGATCAGCGTTACCACCCATATGTTTGGCCTCTAGAGGTGATCCACCAAGAAGAAGAAAATTGAAGAAGGGTGGTTGGCTAAACCCTAGTTTTTTCTATCTCTCTATAAAAGGTGTACTCTCGTAACTTGGAATTATTACGTACTTTTAAAAGTCGACCACACCTACACCCATAATAAGACTCCTCTTATTTATAGATGTGGGCAACCCACCTTAACAATTAAGGAATTGGGTTTTATTTAATTAATTAAATTCTTTTAATTAATTAAGCTCCTAATCTTATTAGGGATAATTAATTAAACTCCTTTAACTAATTTTCCTTCCTAATCCAATTAGGAATAATTGAGAGTACTTATATTAAATTAATTCCTAAACTCTTTTAGAAATTAAAATAATAATAATTGTAATAATATTAATAAGACTCCTCTTATTAATTTATATTTAATATTTCTAAAATATTAAATAATAAATATTAAGCTATTTAATTTATTCTATCACCATAGATTAAATTAAATATACACTTTATATTATTACGATTATGCCATTAACTTCTTAAATAATTATTCTTCCTTTTATGGTGTGACCCTTTAGGTTCTCCATACTAAACCGTTTGTGAATAAATCAATTAGAACAATTCTAATCTTATTTAAATAAATAAATTAAACAATTAATTTATTTAAATAAATAATATTTATTCTCTGATAGGGATAAAGCCTCCCTAGCGATCGGCGACTTTCCGGATAATATAGATTTCAACATTAATCATTAAAGAACCTTTGAGTAAATAGTTCTGCAAATACTGATTCAATCCTTCCACCATACAATGTCCCGATTAAATATAAGGCGTGGAATTTCATGCAAGTCTTATTTTATTTAATTATATGTATTTTCGACTCTTAAATACTGACTCAAATAATGCAAATTAGAAACTCCTTTCTAATTTCATTACGCTTTGCCAAGGACTACTGGGTTGTCATTTATCGAATCACATAGGACATTCTCTTCTTTTATTAGAAGTGGTAGATTCTTTATTGATCATACATTATCTCCGTGTACAACTTATTATACCCAAGCATACCTTTGATATACCCTAAGGGTCTTAAGGAATAAGTCAAAGTATAACTCATCATACACAAGATCTTTATGATGATCTCAAGTCGAGGATCACTAGTACTTACTATCACTACAGAATTTCTATTGACGCAGAACAAATAAAACTCCATTAGGTATTCCTTAGCGAGCCGCGTTCGGTGAACTTATTCTCTAATAAGCACTTCTCATACTTGCTTTAGTGTCTCCACACAAATGATCGTGAGATCAATCATCCTCATCCAATGAAAGCAAGCAACGTATGTACCTAATCTATCCGGATTCACTAATCCCCAATTTAGTAATCAATGATTGGGAACTATTTTTGTTTTAAGCTTTAAGAATTTAGATCTCGTTAGAATGATCATCATCATTATTTTAAAAGCATTGCTTAAAACTATGGGTTTATCACATATTATAAAACAAAGACATTATGTAGATAATTAAAACCTTTAATAAATTAATACTTTTTATTAATAAATGAATAAGATTATTACAAAGTATATGCTTTATCATCAAACATGATTGGCTTGTGTGCATACTACTTTCTTTCATGCGATCTAAGTATGCGAGCTTATCCTTTACTTGACGGATACTTTGACATTCTTGCCCCGAGCCTAATACTCACCGACAACTACTTGACCACCGGTTGAGAATCTTTGTGAGATGACCAACCTCTGTGCCTCCAAGCTCCAAGACAACCGTATTCCTGCTAGGATGGCCTCATACCGCTTTCCGTTGTTTGTGTCCTTCAACTATAATTCTTTTCTAGTTTCCCCAAAATAAATAAATTATATTCTTTCCCTCTTAATTATTCTTTAATTGGCTTCATCCTTCATTAACTATATACATATACAAACTAAAATTATACCCAAAAAAAAAAAAAAACTAGAAAATAAGATAATTTTCAATTTCCTATTTCTTTGCAATTAACATAAATTGTGCACTTTTGTGGACGATTTGATTGTTTGAGTTGTGATTACGGGAGAAAAGAATCCTTGTAAGGAGGGAAAGATGTAACAATCTGATATTTCAAATTGTAATTTTAAATATTTATTGAATTATATTAATATTTATTTGAGGTGTTTATTGTTGAATAAATATTTATTGATGTGATGGTTGTTAATAAATAGTTATGAATCTAAATTTATTAGATAATGTGCTAAATTAAATTAATTTATAATTTAGAGAGTTGTAATATGACATGAGGTGTTATATTGTTGATTAATAATTTAAAATGGTATGTTAAATTATTAAATAAAATTATAATGAAATTATGATTTTTGAAATTTAAAGTGGGAAATTTATTTAAAATATAGTGTGTATAATTAATTTATTTGATTAATATTGGATATGGAAATTAAAATAAATAAGATGTAATTATAAATTATAAACTAAATTGTTTAAAAAATAAATTAAAGGAGTTTAATTTAGTTTTTTGCCAAACAAGGCTTAAAATATTAAGTTTTTAAATTTTAAAGGAGCCACAAACAAAGCCTTATGGCTTTTGGATGATTAATTTTGAATTTTGAAATTAAATAAAATAAATAAATAAATAAATAATAAATAAAATATAATTATAGCTTATCGTTATAAGTAGTAATCGACATTATATTAAGTTTGTCGTATTATAGTTTATCATTTTTTATTTTTACGCTTAAGTAGTATTGGTTTACGTGACTTGTTATTTGCTAAGCCTAAGATTACGAGAGAGAGTTGAGAGAGAATTGAGAGAGAACTTAAGCGCTTTTCAGCAACCAGGTGTTTGGCAAGGATTAACAAGCTAATGAAGGTATTTTCCCTAATTATATATGAATATGTATAAATGAGGATTCTGACATGAAGCTTCAAACTTTATGAATTCAAAATTTTTGAAATCTTGTTATACAATGATTATGGTGATTGTGTGTGTTTGGGATGCTAGAGTCTATGTTTAAACAAGGAAATTGCATGCTAATTTCGTATAATAGTAGAAAAATAATGACAGTGTATGTTTTTATGAATATTTTCTCATATTGCTTATGTAAGTACCAATTTTGATGGTCAATTCGTATGCAAAACTGTAAATTGAGTCTTGTTCATGCTAGTTCGTTAAGAAACGAAGATAATGTAGTTTGAACTCAGTGATTTGGTGAAGAATTGAGATTACAGTGATGATTTTTATCTAAGGAACTCAAAAATGAAGTTTTATATGAAAATATGGAATTGAGAGGAAATTAAACTAGTATAATTGTTGTTAAATTGTTCTATGTTGAGGAATATGTAGCAAACATGTTTGTGATAGTTTTATACCATTTGTACGTGTTAATATTACTGTTTGGTGGGTGAAATTCGTGTTTGTTGGGCTAAAGTTGGCTCATTGTTCTTTCATTGTCTCGCCTCTCGTTTTTGTACTCTGGTAGCATTGCTACTTAGCTGAAGGCTAAACTAAAAGCTGTGATTAATTACGGTCCTAGGCACGATGTATGTGTAGGCAATTTGCGGCCATACCCCTGCCCCGAGACAAGTGAAGTCTGCTAGATAATGACCTTGGATACCATGGTAGCTTAGCTTTATAATATGTTAATGTGTCCAATGTGTAATAACATGGTTAAAATAGAATCGTGCTATGTGGTTAGTAGTTTCAAAGTTTCAAATGATTAGTAAGTGATGAACGTGGTATATTAGAACTTAGTGAAGGGATGAATAGTAAGCAGTGTGTTGTGAAGGTTAACACTTGAAATTTATGATATTTGTATGGTAGCATAAGACTTGTGCTAAAATAATAAGTCTAACTAGAAATGCGTGTTATGTTGGAACGTGAATGTTAGTATATCTAATAGATGGTGGTTCTAAACCTATGTGTAGGTGAACGTGAGTTTAATATTATAGCTTACGCTCGAGGCAAGTTTCTAAACTTATCTTTTTACATTGAGCAAGCTCTCTAATTCTACTTTTACAATTGAGCAAGTTTTCTAACTCTACACTTTCGTTGAGCTAGTTCATTTATTACATTGTGCAAGTTTATTCTTACGATTAAGCAAGTTCTTGTATCTAGTTTGTTTATGATTTCTAAATCTTATTCTGATATTGAACAAGTTATTCTTCTCTTTAACTTGTTATCTAGCATGCAAGTTTACATATTCTGATATACTCATGTTGAACAAGTTTTATCGCTTAAATTACTATTTGTTATGCATGCTTAGTAATTCAATTCTAAATAACCTTGGCTTAATATTGTTCAAGCAAGGTAATGCGTTATGATTATTCGATGTTTATGCTATTAGTTTATTCCTAAAGCATAATCTTAATTTACAATGTCGATTAGGTTATGATTATTCCATAGCACAACGTTATCAATATTGTATTCAACTAATCCTTAGTTGATGATTTAATTGAATTCTAAATTACCTTGAAATGTATCCAAACCAAACTTACTTTAGTGCGGACTTGTACTCTAAATACTAAAGATGAACAACCCTATTATTAGGGATAATTTATGCCTAACATTGAAATATTTGTGCACAATACATTGTACGAAGGGTGATCCCCCTAAAATCACGAGGTCCTTATAGTCTTATAGTTGTTAAAGTTGAAGTTGAAAGATTACTTACAACTATGGACATAGTTCGTGGTCTTAAGACCCCCGATATATATTTCTTATTTCAATTCCAATTTTTGGTTATCATTGATAGAGTTCTATTCAGTTTTAATGAGCCTATTCATGGGCAGTTATTATTATTATTCTCCTGTTGATTCATTTTTATATCCAGTGAGTACTTGTTTTTCTCACTCTTGCATAAATATAATTTTTGCAGCTAAAGTTGAGAAGGTAGACGAACCTACAACTAGTAAAGGAAAGGGAAAATGTACAAGTGATGAAGACTTGTAATTTCATTTATTGTTATGATGATAGACTTATATTTAATGATGTGATGTAATAATTTTATTTCCGCACTGAAATAATGTTAAGGTTAGACAACCTGAGATGTTCTGTTTTTGAATTTAGTGATGTAACCCTTTTAAAGGGAGGATTTATGGTTTAAATGTTATTTTATTTGGGTAGATAGTATGAATGAATGAAAATTGAACACCAAGTCTTGTGGGAATGAAGTACCTAGATTTGGGGGTGTCACAAAGTTGGTATCAAAGCTTTAGGTTATGTACCTTAGGTGGGGAAAAGCCTTAGGAAGTAACCTTTGAAAAGATAGTGATGATAAACTTTATCGTAGTTTTAAGGAAAAGTAATAAAACACTTATGTACTTATGTGATTATAACTTATGTGCTCGTGAGTGTCGAGTAGTAATGATTGTATTTAAAACTTAAAATTTGGTCGTGGGATGGCTAATGTGGGAGAATCCAGTTAGGTTAGGTGGAGGAAGGATCCCGGATGCCTAGAGAGGAGGAGCCTCGAGATATTGTGTGGTTTGGGGAACAAATTTATCACATTTAGAAACAACTCTGTTGGGTCATTAGTGGTTGAAAGGAGAGAATACGATGGGGATGATGAGATAGAGACGGATGAGGAGGACCCGTGGAGGCGCCCATAGTCGGATGAGGAGAACGAGAAGGAAGAGATTCCACTTAACTCGATTACGCAGATAGTATGTATGACGAGGTATAGGACCACAATGTGGTACTTCAAGATAATATCGAGAGTTGCAAGAGAGATAGTATTCGAACAACAAACCTCGATGGCACAAAAAGGACTATTTGAGATCCGAGGATCGAGAGGAACGTCTGCGGATAATGTTGAAGAGAAGTGGTCCACATGAAGAGAAGAACGATGAATGATAGAGATTGCAGAGTTGAAAAATAATTTGAAAGAGGAATCTACTAAGAGGGTAAGAGCCGAAGACGAGTACGAGGAAGCTTATCAATGAGCCGGAATAGTAGAGAGAGACGCACTAGCAAAGAGGATGAAGATGAAAGAGATGAATAGTGTTTTAACACCGTGATCAATCGAACTTAAGATCGGGTCATGTGTTATCCTATTCGGTTCTCGAGACGCCATCGTACATATTAGATCGAAATAGAACAATGTTCAATTATGGAAGAGGAGCATCGTAAGGCTATGCAACATTTTAATAGGACGTCATAAATATAATTATTATGTGATTAGTGAGTAAATAAGATATAAATCCCAGGAATGACATAACCAATGGGATGTGATGATAATGAAGTTATCCCGCAGAACTTTTGTAGTTCGTGGGGAAGTAATGTAAATAGCGGTGATGCTATTATTTTGATGTTTCCTAAAAGATTATGAATGAATAAAAGTTATTATTTTATTCAAAGTGTTATATGTTATGTGGTAATTTTTTCGATGTGCAAGTTGAATATATAATACTTAAAAGGTTGAATAGAATTTAATGGGTGTATTTTAATAGAAAATGCCTCCAAGATGTCAACCACTAAAAAAGGAACCACGAGAATAACAACAATCTTTGAGGATAATCTGTTCAGCAATTCGTAACGCCATCTTGTCACGGAGCATTATAGAATCAAATGTAATCAAGTCAGCAACATTTAAGGACTTCAAGGCGGTTGGGCCACCGAATTCCATGGGTCCATGAATCCTAATTGAGGCACAGGACTGGATTATGGAAATAGAGAAGGTTTTCGATGTTGCTAGGCAGGTAGGAGAGAATCGTAAGATCGCTTTTGTAATATTCATGTTGGAAAGCAGAGTGAGTTATTGGTGGCAAGCTAATAAAAACCGAGGAGGTCAAGGGTAATGTCTTGGGAAAGGTTCAAGGAAATATTCAAAAATTTTGTCTTTTGTTATATATTTATTTAAAAATGTTCCATTGATATGTGGTCAACTAAAATTAGAACTCTCCGCTTAACTATTGGAACATTTGTACCCGATTCTCCGAGCTTGATTTAATCATAACCATGTTCTATTTTTTAGGCCCTTTGGGTTGATATAGCGATGAAACTTAGATGTATGTGGTTCCGGGTTTCTTTATACTTTATATCTTGATATATTTGTAAGGGTCGTAAAATGAGCGAAAAATGCTCGGGCTCGATTCGCTCGCTTCGACTAAAAATTCGATTCGAGCTCAACTTGAAATATAAATGAGTCGAAATATGAGCACATTTTAAAGTTCGATAAATTACTCGAACCTCCTCAAATTATAATTTTCTATTGATACTCGGATCATATTCGTTGAAAAAGTCCGAAGCGCTTTGGACTCGATTCTAATCGTTTCGACTCGTATTTAAATGAGCCTCGATCAAACCTTATTTTATACTTGATAAATTTTGTGAACCAATCTGAAAGCAACCTAATACTTGGATCGACTCCTCGGCCTGCGTTTACAACCTTATATATTTGGGATCGAGGGAATTACTTTGCGAAAAAAGAAAATTGTTTCACTAACAACTTACATTTGTCAGATCCAATATTTTATTTATTGATTCAGTAGTTTATAATTTGATATATATACTTGTGTGCTATCATGTTTCTATGCTATTATTCCGTTATGATAAATCAGTCTAAGTCGATCGTTGATACGTTTGGCTGGCCGTGGTAAAAAATATAAGGTATATTTAGTGATGGGTGTAATAAAGAGTGATGGATATACACTCTATCAGATTGTCCTTTTTTGATTCACAAGGTCATTACCTTAGAAAGCACCGAAAAACTCATGCCTACAATATTGGAGCGCATCATCTGGGGGCTTTGGGGATGGATCTATGGTTCCGCTTTTTGAGACTTGATTGGAAAATTGTGCCACCATATGTCAGAAAGCAGAATGCCACTTCTAAGGACAACAATGTGTGTGGTAAAGGTTAGTGATTTGATGTTTGGAACATATATTTTGTCAATCTGTTTTCTCTTTCAGCCCTCATGTGAGGGTTTAAAACATCTCTTCTATGTGGCTTCATGTAAATAACTTTTCATTTTTAGTCTTTTAATCGGTGTGGAACATTTCTCAAACCTTGATATATATGGATTTTTTGGAAAGGAAAAAATTTTAAGACTTCAAATTTAGAAGTTCTCAGATGAAGTAGTATTAGATTCATCTGCATTTCTCCCTCTCTCTCCTCTATATATTCACACATATATATATATATATATATATTCACACACACACACACACACACATATATATATATATATATATACACACACACACACACTATTCTCGCGCCACTTTTTGTTTGCAATATGGTTGAACCAATGAAAAAAACTCTAGATCAATGTTACTTGGATCATGGTTTGATATAGGAGGCAAAAATGGGAATGGAAATCACATTCACAAAATTTATCTTTAAATCGAATTCATAATGAAATTATGAGTAATTTTTATTAACATACAACATCAAAGAGTGATAAGATTTCTTGTATACATAAATTGCGTATAAAAATCGTAATAAAATATTTTTCACTTATATTTTATACTTTAAAAGAGGGTAAAAAGTGTCAAACTTTATACATGTACAAACAGATGCGTGAAAACTTATTCAACCACAACTAACTATATTACTTCATTTACAAATCTTAGGATCAACAATATCCCCATCATCATCAAAGCTTAGATCAACAATATCCTTCCAGTACCCTTATTATTTTATCTCATGGCCTTTAGTTCATTAATATAAATGTCGCAACTACTTTTATTATAGTCAAATAATTGTTTTTCGAGGTTTGGCCTATTACCAGATTCTGCAAGCATTCTTAGTGCGGTTTATAGTTGAGGTGGGCCGAAATTAGAATTATTAATCATGACTTGCATTCAAGAAGGTAACAAAAGGTTGTATCAAGACAACAAAGGTGGTGTAGAAAGCTAGGCTGTTAGGCATGAACTTGTATGTGGAACTAGTCAATAACCCCAAAAGGGCTAGGCAGACTCCACGATTCTTCGAATTTGGAAAGGTATGTTTTCTTGTGTATATCTCTGCAAACACTAAAAGTGTCTTAAATCAAAGATAAATATTTATCTAATAAAAGCTACAAAATTGAAATTAACGCTCTGCTTATGGTTGGCATGATCTTTTGTGACCAATCACAAAGATGGACAAATATCTCTCTTTGATTATCCCCTAAATGGTGAGATCTTACTTGTGCATTTTTATTTCCATTACTATATGTTCAATCTTTATACATGCTCTCTGAGATGGAATGAGCATAAAACAACTAAAACTAGCATAATTAGTATGTGATTCTATATTGGATCATCCATTTGTTTCGAAGAAAACTTTACGCATTTTCCAAGTTGTTCTGTACGACACTAGACAAGTAAGGGAGATCAATCAATTCACATTTAAGCTTAGTTTTCCGGAAAATAAACAAACTTAGTAAAATTATAGATTTTGGGAGAAAATGATACGACACAATCTTTTTCTCCTGTATGCCTAACATTTTGATGATTTAAAAAAAAAGGTAGCGTACATTATTTTAACACAAGTTTCTGCAGGATGATCGGTGTCAATGTCCCCGGTCTGAAAGTGATGGGCAATATACAAAGTTAGGAGAAATAATTACAATTTTTTTTTGAAACTATGCTATGAGGTTTGAGGAGCCCCTGACATTCAATTGTCATATACTATCGAAATATCGTGATAATTTGTCGGCGTAAGCGCTTGTCGGGTTCTACTTTTTAATCCAAGACTTATGTTTAGGATGTTTGATATGGAAATGTACTTCGTGATCAAATTTTCGCTAACGCTTACTTTTATCACAAGGGGACGAAATTATGAAGTGTGCCTCTATATATGTAGATATATATTTTCATTGAAGAACTGGTAGCTTTAGATGGTTAATTGTAAAGATAATGAATGATTATGCTAGTGGATGATTTTATTAAATTAATAATATTTTAGTTTTTTATATTTTTCGGCCATTATTTGCTAATGGGGACATCGGGTCATTCGAGGTACTGCAAAAAGAATGTCAGAAGTTTTTTGATTTGCCAATGATATAATTCATTACGAAAGCGTTGAACAAGTTTTAACATAAAGAACAATTTTTTTTATACATTTAATGATAAATTTCGTTTGCTAATGACATTAAAAATATAATATTTAGTAACGAAAATTAACCTAATAACAACGGAGAGGATATTAATTTGTTAATACTAAAATAAAAGGCAATATTTTTATATCGCTAAATCGTACATCGATCAATTTAGATTGCCGTATATAAAGAAATAAGCAACATATAATGTAAGTTTGTTAATTGATGACTTTAGATGCTATTAAAAATAACTAAAGAATAAACATTTTCGATTCTTGATTCAAAGATAATATGTCATTGCTAAATAATATAATCAACAAATCTAAAATCGCTATTCTTAAAAGTTTACATTTCACAAACGAAAGCAAGCTTAGGGCAATAATTTTCATAATTTATCGTCGCGAATGAAAAAATGTCACAAGGTAAAATGGTAAATAATCAGAAATCTAAAATGCACGGTTTATTGAAGTTCATTTCACGCCAATTAGCAAAAGCTTTTGCAACGAATGTGGGCTTTTAAGAACAAAACTTTAATTATTCTTTTCAGAATAAATATATTTTGTTACTAAAGGATCGGGAGCGTCTCCGTATTTAAAGCCAAATTTTGGCTGGGTAAATGTAATACTTTAAGTAACGAAAAAATACGTCATTATGAACAATTAGCAACGCTA